>ML810247.1:443987-456707 GCA_009831015.1 Picea engelmannii
AGGGTTGACATCAATGACAACCAACCTCAATCAACACCTCATGCCGTGAAGTCATTCCTGACTTAGCACCCCCTATAGCCTCCACAAGCTCCCTTTTTGGTGGCGAAAGTTGTACTAGTCCAAAGTGCCTAATTAGATTAGATAAATTGATCTTCCTAGTCTAGGTGGTATCTATGAACAACTTGAAATAAAAATTGCAAAGTGAAAGATCTATGCTTAAGATACAAGATATTGAATTAATTAAATAGGTGCACAAATTAAGCAAAAGATAGCAAAAATAAATGACTTTGCAAAGTAAACCACTTAAAGAATGAGAATCTAGAGATTAAGCAATTATAGACAATATGAAAGGAAAGCAAACTAAACTATAGACAAGCCTTACGATATAGCATGGGTGGAAAAGCCAAGCCTCTTTGCTAGGTGTGGGCAAAAGAATTAAAGAATGCAATGAAATAAACTTGGAAAGTAAATAACAATCCTAGCCACTCAAACTTGTCTTAAGGACAAGTGGGGCAAACAATACTTGAAATAAAAATCAGCAACCTCAACTAAGGCACAAGGAGGAAGACTAGTCTATCGATTTTGTGCCAAAGTGGGTATGGAAATAAAAGAGCTTAACTTGAAACAATAAGCAAGTAAACCTAGCCTCACAACCTTGCCTTAAGGACAAGTGGAGCAAAAGAATTAAGAGTTTAAAACAGAAAATAAACTCTAAGTCCTAGCCTTACGATTTAAAATGGGTGGCAGAGCCAAGCCTTTTTGCTGATTGTAGGCAAAAAGAATAAAAAATTGCAGAAATTTTAAAAAGTTTGAGAAATGCAAACCCAAGAGACTATTTTTGGGCTTGCTTACAATGTAGAATGAAGAAAAAGAAGAGGGTATTCAATACCCTTACTTGGAAGGTTGTTTCTTGATGATTTGTGGCCCCAAATGAGCAGCACCTCCCCTTTACTGGTTCAGATCTACACAAAAACAGCAAGTAAATCTTGCTGGAAATGCTGCAAAACAACCATAAAACTTGGAAAATTTTATGTTGATAGTAACCAGAAATTTTTAGCATAAAAAACAACATATAATAGATAAAATGAGACCTATTCTATGATAGAAATATACCCAAAAATACTAGAAAATATGTATGAAAAGAACAGAAATCTTAAGAGTGTTTCAAGTGGGTGAAGGAATAAATATCCAGATATGAAATTTATCCTTCTCCAACTCTAGTGACCTGCAAATAAAAGAGATCAAGCTACAAAACAAGGAAGGAGGTGAGTAGATTTAAAATGAATAACAAAATACTTTGCTAAACCAATAATAAACCACTCAATAAATCTACAATAATATTATCATAGATCTATCCAAGAAAAACACTTTGTTTGGATCTCCTACACTAGATATACAAGCTAAAACTCAAAAAAGACAATAACACAAGTCACGTCCAATGTAGATCCAATCCAAGCACCAAGAATACTCCCAATGCCAACAATTTCCTCCAAAGATTTCTTTTATTAGAAGCAAGTTTGAGCAAATACTTGCTACAAGCTTGAGAAATGAAAGAGAGCAAGATGGGAGAGAGAGAAGAGTGGGAGACATTTGGGCATAATAACTTTACATTGAGACTAGATCTGAAATGAGGGAGGGGTAGGCATTTTTTTATACTTGGGAGAGAGGAAAGACCGCTCTTGGATGAGTTACAAGTGTCACGCATCCAAGAGAAATAGACAAAGTCAAGAAAGAGTCACTTTTAGGGTTTTGGTAGTAAGTTAGGGTTTGAGGGTTGAAAGAGAGAAGGGGAAAAACACATTTTCCTAAGGTCAAATATTAAGTTAAACACCAAGGAGGGCGAATTTAGGGTTTAGGTGGCTTTTTTCACTTAAACTTTTTAATTTCCACATGTCAATTAGCAAGGGAACACCACTTTAAGTTGTTGACTAAACAAGGGGGGGTTCTTTAAGTGGAAAATTACTTTTCCAACTTAGGAAAAAGGTTACGAAACCTCTCCCACTCCCTCTCATGACTTTTTGCTCATTTTGCAATTTTTTGGCTTTTTTTATTTAGCCAATTATTTGTTGACTTTTGACTGACTTGGACTGCTCATGGACAATGACCTAGCAAAACTTGTCCAATTGAGCTGAAACTTGTTCCAAGGGTGTAAGGGGTCTCATTCCAATTCTTTTGAGTACTCACACCCCTATCATAATCCCCTAGGACCTAGCTTTTACATTTTTACATCAAAATTAATTAAAATTACCATTAATTGGGTAATTTTAAAAAATTAAAAAAAACTACTTAGACTCGACAAAATTCCGCAAGACTCTAGGACATGTCTAGCATGGTCATTTACAATATTCCTAGACCCTAATTACCCCTTGGGCTCGATCATTAGAACGTCTTTCACCACTTTGGAGGATTATTGTGAGTGAAAAACTCAAGGGTAATTACAAATTACTTGAGGATAAAAAACACTCAATGAAAGGACTTCCCTAATGATAAAGTCCTAGGCAACTAACCTAAAATATGATCCATGTTGATCCATTACATTATTATCCCACGCTGGGGAGCGTAAATTTCAATTACAAAAAGAAGTGTCGAGGGCAAAAAATGCCTTGTAGAACCAGAAAGTCTTCAACTTTGTTGCACCATCAGGTACATAGCTTCATGGCACATGGAGTTGACCCCCTAGTTGAAATAGGTGGTCAACATGGCCTAGTTCAGCGCATCGCCTAAAACTTTCGGATTTAAAATTGAAGAAGATTGGATTTTCGGCCCTAGGGTTTATAGGTTTTTTGCAGATTTCAGTTTCTAGGGTTTTTGCAGGTCTTTGGGGAATTTTTGTAGCACGTTGGGGTTCTTTTGACTCTCTAGGGCTTCTTGTTGGCAGTCATAAATCCAGCGAACCTCCTAGAGTCTTGCTCTTGAAAAACATTACGTTTTCTGCAGCTAGGGTTTCTAGCCTAGTTAGTAGGGTTTGTGAAAAATCTGCAAGCCATGAGGAACAGAACTTTGGTGGAAGATAGGCTTGATGGATCAAGCAACTTCAGCTCCTAAAAGTCAAGATTACACATCACTCTAGAAGAGAGTGACCTATTAAACTTGATAGAAGGTACTCTACCAGCAACTGCAACCGACGAAGAGAAGGCTAAATGGAAGACAGGTGATGTCAAAGTTAGGAAGATAATCATCTACTCAGTAAGAGATCATCTACTACCTCGCATTCCTACCTTGAAGACAGCTTACCTAATGTATGATGCGTTGAAGAGGGGTTGGTGCTTCCAATAAAATTACTACCTCCGGTTGGGAAACGACTTTGTACCTATTAGTTGAAGTAATTAGGATCAATATTTGTGTGTTGTTGCTTATTGAAGAAACATTTTTAAGTGTTCGTGGGGTTATTGGTTGAGACCTAATGGGATGTTTGAGAGAAACAACACTAACAGAGCTCTTACATTGAAACACCAACTTCAAAATCTCAAGATGAAGAAAGATGGCACCATTGTTACCTTCTTCATGAAGATTTCAGAGATCAGTTAGGTGCCATTGAAGAAATCATAACAGACAGAGAATGTGTCATGATTACTCTCAATGCTCTTCCAAGCCATTGGGAACCATTCATTCAAAGTATCAATGGAACGGCAGATTTACCTCAACTTGATCGTCTATGGGTAGACTGCACTCAGGAAGAAACCAGACTTTTAGCCAGAGGCGTGCAAGACTCCCATCATGATGACAATCAAGCCCTTACTACTCATGCAAAGAAAGGCAGAAGAAAAAGAATCAGTTTCAGCAAAGCATTCAATGACAAGAAAACTTCAGCAACTCCAGGTCACGAACAAAGAAAAGCCATATCAAAGATTCAATGTTTCAGATGTGACAAGTATGGACACATTGCGAGAAATTGTCCTACCAGGAAGAATGGAAGACAACAGGCCTCCACTAACGATGTTGATTCAAAACCACCTCAGAGGGAAGAAGGCATAAAAGATGAAGTGTTCTTCTTCATTTCAGCACTCTTAGGTACGGTTCCTACTAATAGTGATATTTGGTTGATTGACAATGGTGCTTCTAGACACATAACTGGATATAGAGAACATCTCACTGATCTTGTAGAGAAAGAGTCTCGTCTGCATGTTGTACTTGGTGATAATGCCAGATATACTGTGAAGGGAGTTGCATCTTCTTCCTTCCAACTAGATTCTGACATACCTCTTCAATTAAGTGAGGTACTGTATGTACCTGTGATGAAAAGGAACCGTGTCTTTGTTTCTGCCTTAGAGGTTAAAGGCTACAAGGTTATTTTCTCTGAAGGAAAATTTCTTGCATGGCACAAGAACTCATGCATGGATTATGCCCGGGTGATTAGTGTTCGAGAAAACAGTTTGTACGGATTGAATGTCCGACCAGTCCAGGCCTTATTACATTATACTATCAGCTTGAGCGAACTATGGCATAGGAAACTTGCTCATTTACATTATAGAGCCCTTCCCGCTCTGGGGAAAGATGCTGACAGACCTTCCAGAGATACATATCGAGCACGATGGCGTTTGTAGAGGTTGTGCTCTTGGCAAGATTGTCAAGGGGTCTTTTCCCAGCAGTGACAGTAGATCCAAGGGGATCTTGGACTTGATACATACAGATGTTTGTGGACCCATGTCTATTGCTTCTTTGAGCAGATACTTGTACTATGTGCTCTTCATCGATGATCACTCTCGGAAGACGTGGATTTCCTTCTTGAAGGCCAAGGATGGAGTCCTTGCGAGATTTCAAGAGTTTAAAGCTCAGGTTGAGAACCTAACCAGGAGGAAGATCAAGGTGTTGAGATCAGATAATGGAGAGTACACCTCCAGGGATTTCAGTGATTTTTGTATTGAGGCAGGGATCAAGAGGGAGTACTCTGTTCCTTATAACCCTCAGCAGAATGGGGTTGCAGAAAGGAAGAACAGATCCATTGTTGAGGAAACCAAAGCAATGATACATGATCAAAATCTACCTATGATTCTATGGGCAGAGGCATCCATGACAGTTGTATACGTTCAAAACAGGAGTCCTCATAAGATTCTGAAGAACATGACTCTCGAAGAAGCTTTCACTGTAGTGAAGCCTGAGGTTGGACACTTCAGGATATTTGGGTGTCTAGTATACATTCATGTACCCAAGGAAAAGACCACCAAGCTAGACCCTTCAGGCAGAAAGGGTACAGTGAATCTTCGAAGGCATATTAGATCTACATCCCTGGTCAGAGACAAATCGAGGTTAGCAGAGATGTCACCTTTAAGGAAGAGATAGCCTTTCGAAGATCCAGAGAATCTCACATGGAGATTGACAGCGAGAAGAAAGAAGAGACAGTACCTTCTCCCCCTTCAGCAGTTCAGAGGGAGACAATTACTGATCCAGTTGATCCAGTTGATACCATAGCTCCAGTTGATGTTCCCAGAGACATTGCGGTAGGCCAGAAGAGGCCTGCATGGCATCGACAGACTCTGCAGGAGGCAGAGGGAAATGTAGCTCAACTTGGTACATTCCGAGAGACCAAGAGACCACAAAGATTTTCGAGCTAAGTTTCAGCTATGAGCCACATCATTGATACTGAGCCTCATTGTCATGGAGAAGAAGCAGGTTAGCAGGTTTGGCAAGATGCCATGACCGAAGAGTATCAGTCCATCATGAATAATGATGAGTGGGATATTGTTCCGAGACCGAAAGGGAAGTTTGTAGTGACTTCCAAGTGGATCTATAAGATCAAACATGCAGCTAATGGAAGTGTCGAGAAGTACAAAACGAGATTTGTGGCTAGAGGATTCTCTTAGGTGGAGGGAATAGATTATGAGGAGACACTTGCTCCTGTTGCCCGATACACTTCCATCCGTATGATTATTTCCCTTGCTGCATCCTATTAAAGTTTAAGCTATTATTAGGCTTCTTTTCAATTTACTAGATAACCATAGCATAGATAGGATCACTGAGAGAAACACAATCACAAGAGACACATAATTTATCTCGGGAAACCCTCATGGGGGAGAAAACCCAACAAAAACTTCCTTAATATAGATAACTAATATAATGTCAAGCCAATAAACAAAACACTAGAGAATATCCTCTCCAAAGTAATGTGCCTCTCTCTCTTCCTTCTTCTTCAACTGCAGCTACCAAACTTGCGCTCTGGATGATCAAATGAATGAGTGAGTAAATGAGGCGTTGGCTTCCTTTATTTATACAAACTGGCAACTGTTGAAAGGAGGTGTCTCTTCACTGGTAGGGTCGACTTCTCTTTTTGGGTGGTTAGAACCACCTTAATTTGCCTGGGGGCCGACTTCTCAATTTGCATATTACAATTAGGGTTTGACCAATCCGCAAGAGGGGATTTGCTCATTTACAATGCCCGACATGATCAATCCACAAAAAGGGATTGATCTAATGAATAATACATCAATAATAAATAGAATACTCTTTGCAGTTACAATATTTCAACACTCCCCCTTAACAAGAAGGGTATTCTACAACATCATCAGGAGAGAGAGAGAGAGGGCAACATCATCAACAACGTCTGGAACACTGACTGGCATATCTATAAATCATCGGAAGTTTTTCTCATCATCAATATCATCAACTACACAGCTCAAAGGTTGTAGCATCATCAACATCAGCACTAGGATGAGAGTCTTCCGCACGAAGCTGGCATCACAGCACGAAGTTGGCAACATCATCACAGCACGAGGCTGGCACATCATCAGCACGAAGTTGGCATCACAGCACGAGGCTGGCAACACATCATCACAGCATGAAGTTGGCACATCACTACTCCCCCTTTCGAGGGAGGTCCTTTCGGACTACACCAAGCTTATCTCGAAAGTGCTCAAACTTTACAGGAGATAGAGGCTTGGTCAACACATCAACAACCTGTTCATCTGTGCTAACATATTGGATCTTTATGGCTCCTCTCTGCACCATATCACGCATGTAATGATATCGGATCTCTATGTGTTTTGACTTGTCATGGAACACAGGGTTCTTTGTCATCTTTATGCAGCTTTGGTTATCACATAGGATCATGGTTGTTTCCATCTCTAGATCGAATAGACCTGTCAACAACTTTCGAAGCCCTATGGCTTCACAACAGGTAGAACATGCAGCAATGTATTATGCTTCTGTCGTGTTGAGAGCAATGCTTGATTGCTTCCTACTCTGCCATGAGATCATGGTTGACCCCAGACTGAAACAACATCCTGAAGTGCTTTTTTTGTCAAAGACACTTCCAGCCCAATCTGAATCAGTATAACCACTTAGTATGAAGTCATGATCTCCATCATAACTAAGACCACAATCTAATGTACCCTTAAGGTACCTCATCACATGTTTTGCAGCAACCAGGTGAACACGTATGGGCTCTACCAGAAACTGACTCAAGGTGTTCACGGCAAAACATATATCTAACCTGGTGTTCGTCAGATACATCAACGATCCAATGATCTGTCTGTACAGCGTAGCATCAATCAATTATGACGAGGTGTCAACCAGGAGCTTCAACTTTGTTTCCATGGGTGTATTCATGGACTTGCACTCCAACATATCAAATCTCTTCAGTATTTCAACTGCATACTTCCCTTGGTTAAGGAAGATACTCTCTGGGATCTGCCAGACCTCAAGACCTAAGAAATAGTGCATTAGGCCAAGGTCTTTCATCTCAATATATGCAGTAAGCTTCTTCTTACATTCAGTGATGAGCTTTTCTTCTCCAGTTAAGAATAAGTCATCCACATACAGCAGCAATATGACAGGCTCATCATTCATAACCTTGAAGCAAAGGTTAGAGTCAGCTTTACTCTTGGTAGCGCCCAAGCTCGTCAGAAAACTGTCAATCCTTCCATACCAAGCCCTAGGAGCTTGCTTCAATCCGTACAGAGCCTTCTTCAACTTGCAGACATAAGTCTTCCTGTCTTCAACTTCAAACCCTTGAGGTTGTTCTATATACACTTCTTCTTCAATAACACCATTCAAGAAGGTTGTTTTCACGTCCATCTGGTGTAACTTCCACTTCATCTTAGCTGCAAAGGCTATGATGGTTCTGATTGAAGTGTATCTGGCTACAAGAGCAAATGTCTCTTCATAGTCAATGCCTTCCTTTTGAGAAAAGCCACGAGCAACAAACCTTGCTTTATATTTCTCAATACTTCCATCAGCAGCATGTTTTATTTTGAAAAGCCATTTGGAAGATACCACATCCTTTCTCTTCGGTCTGAAAACTATTTCCCATACATCATTCTTTATGATGGATTCGTATTCTTCTGTCAGGGCATCTGCCCATTCTTTCTTCTGAATGGTTTCTTCAAAGTAGGTAGGCTCCTTCTCTAACAGATCACACATCAAAGCCATATAACTGGAGAATGGCTTTAGTTTCTTCATTTGTCTCGTGGTCCCTTCGGTGACACCGTACTTCTCTCCATCTTGAATAAGTTCCCTTGCCCAGGATAGCTTTCTCTTGTGGGAGATCATCATCTGGGGAGGTTCTTAGGATTCTATTTTGTCATGATCTTCTAGAATCTCCTCATCAGGGGAAGTTATGATTTCCCTCACTGGTTCTGCAACTTTGGGAGCTACAGGTTCCTCTTCATATACTTCTTCAAGCTGGCATCTTCTTGATTTCTTGAGTGTTGCATCTTCATCAAAGGTTACATCCCTGCTGATCTCAATATGATGGTAACATGGTATATAAACTCCGAAGGCCTTGGAGACCTCACAGTATGCAACAAACATTCCCTTCTTTCCTGAAGAGTCCAACTTCGTTCTCTTCTCTTTTGGAATATGTACAAATACTAGGTAGCCAAATATTTTGAGATGACTTACTTTTGGCTTCTTTCCAGAGAGCATGTCTTCAGGGGTCTTGAACCCAAGTGCACTATGGGACAATCTGTTTTGTACATATATTGTTGTTTTTGTTGCTTCTGCCCATAAGTACATTGGAAGATCTTGATCATGGATCATGGTCTTCATTGCTTCCATTATAGTTCTGTTCTTTCTTTCTGCTACACCATTTTGTTGAGGATTGTAGGGAGTGGTGAGCTCCCTCTTGATCCCGACGTCTTTGCAAAAGTTTGCAAACTCTTTTGAGGTGTATTCTCCTCCATTATCTGACCTGAGCATCTTGATCTTTCTTTAAGAAAGATTCTCTATCAAGGCTTTGAATTACTTGAATTTACTGAACACTTCATCTTTTGATCTCAAAAAGTAAACCCGGGTTTTACGAGAATAGTCATCAATAAAAGATACATAGTATACATACCCCATTGATGGAGGATGATGGCATTGGGCCACACACATCTGAGTGAATGAGCTCTAGTACTCCTTCTGCTTTATTGTCTCGCTTCGGAAAGGGGTTCTGGATGTTCTTTCCTTGTGCACATCCGTTGCACACACCTTCATGGTCAACCTTGAGTTCTAGTAGACTTGTGACTGCCTTGCTTACATAAGGTAATGCCTTGTAGTTGATGTGGGCAAATCTTCTATGCCAAAGTTCACATGGATTCTCAATGGAGTGGGCCATGGCTGCTTCTGAGTGACCCTTTAGCTTATACAAGCCACCTTCTTATTTTCCAATAACAATTGCTTCTTTCATGGTTTTTCCTTTGGCCCACATAAGAACTTCTCCATCTATGAAGGCAACTCTGAAGCCTTTATTTTCTAAGGCTGAGATGGAGAGTAAGTTCTTAGTCAAACCTGGTACATAGAGTACATCCTTCATCTTCATTGGGGTCCTTGATTTAAGCTTGTAATTTGATTCTCCTACTCCCTTGATAGGGTATTGATAATCATCTCCAAGTGTAACTTCCTGAGGAAACTTCTTTTCTGAAAAGCAAGAGAGAATGTCTCTTTGACCTGTCATGTGCTTGGAAGCACCACTATCAATGAGCCAAGTGTCCTCACCAGGTGATACTGATCCTGAGAGGGAAAAGATTAAGACATAGTCTTCAATCTGTTCATTTATCATCTTTGTGGGCGGTTCTTCATCTTCAACTGCATGGGCATGGTGCCTCTTGTTTTTCTTATTGTATTCTTCTCGTCTAGTTGGACAATGTTTCGCAATATGTCCCATCTTCTCACAATGGTAACATTGGTAGGATAAGAAATCTTTTTCTCTTCTTTGTCCTTTCTGAAACTTCTGGAATCTCCTTGGTTGAGATTCTTTATGTATGAATTTGTTTTGGGGGTGAGACTCCTTATGAGTTTCGTTCTGGAAGTAAGACTTCTTTCTTCCTCCCTTAGTGTGAGTAGCTAGGGCTTGATCTTCATCTCTTGATAGAAAAGCTTCTCGGTTAGCTACTCTTGATTCTTCTTGAACACATTCTTCTCAAAGACTGTCAAATTGCAATTTGTCTTAAGGGTTGTCATTATAAGTTCGTCTTCATCTATAGTATCTTCAATTGATTCTAGTTGTTCTTTGAATTGTGATATTCTGGAGAAATATTCTTGGATTGTTTCTCCTTTTTGTATCCTTGTATTCTTGAGTTGAGTCCTTAGATTCATCTTCCGATTTATGTTCTTTCTTTCATATAATCTGGTTAGGGCATCAAACATTTCTTTTGGAGTCTTCTTTCAAGACACTTGAGGAATCAAGTGATCTTTGATAGGATTTGCAATGATTCTTTTGGCCCTAACTATGTCATTTTGGTGTTTTGCTTTAGCTACAACATCGGCGGGTTCTGGTACATTCTCTTTAATGAATCTTGCTAGGTCATTCTCTTCAAGAATGAGTCCAATCCTATACTTCCAGGCACGGAAGTTTTCCACACCTTCTAGCTTGTCAACTAGCTTAGTGCTTGCAGACATCTTTTACCTGGAGCTAGGAAAATGACCAAAAAATGAAAATGCTCAGAATTGAATTTTGAACTTACCAGGAGGTGCGCTTGGCTAAGGCGAGTAGCCTGGTGTGGTAATATTTCAGAAAATCCAAATTTTGTCCCTTCAAACTTGACCAGCGGATTTCTGGACTGGTGCTTCTGGTTTTCTAGTACTTCTGGTTTCCTTGTACTTCTGGTACTTGTGAAAACTAGGGTTTCACTTTCCGGGAGTTTTATCCACTGAAAAGGTGTGCTGAAGGTGCCAAAGAGTTCCTTGGGCTAGGGCGCACTTTTCTAGATGACTTTTGGGCTGAAATTCCTCTTCAATAAAAAGCCCTAATTTTCTTGTACGGCAACAATGACGTTTTTCTTTTTCTTGTGAAAGATGCTCTCTTCAGCTTAGCTCTGATACCATGTTAAATTTTAAGCTATTATTAGGTTTCTTTTCAATTTACTAGATAACCATAGCATAGATAGGATCACTGAGAGAAACACAATCACAAGAGACACATCATTTATCCTGGGAAACCCTTGTGGGGGAGAAAACCTAGCAAAAATTTCCTTAATATAGATAGCCAATACAATGTCAATCCAATTAAAAAAACACTAGAGAATATCCTCTCCTAAGTAATGCGCCTCTCTCTCTCTTCCTTCTTCTCCAACTGCAACTACCAAACTTGCTCTATGGATGATCAAATGAGTGAGTGAGTAAATGAGGCGTTGGCTTCCTTTATTTATACAAACTGGCAAGTGCTGAAAGGAGGTGTCTCTTCACTGGCAGGGCCGACTTCTGTTTTTGGGTGGTTAGAACCACTTTAATTTGCCTGGGGGCCGACTTCTCAATTTGCATATTACAATTAGGGTTTGACCAATCCACAAGAGGGGATTTGCTCATTTACAATGTCCGACATGATCAATCCACAAAAGGGGATTGATCTAATGAATAATACATCAATAATAAATAGAATACTCTTTGCAGTTACAATATTTCAACACATCCATGGGTTGGAAACTACATCAGATGGATGTGAAGACAGCCTTTCTCAATGGAGAGACTGAGGAAGAAGTTTACATCGAGCAGCCAGATGGATTCGTGAAACAAGAGAAGGAGACTCATGTGTGCAGGTTGAAGAAACCCTTTTATGGACTAAAACAGGCACCTCATGCATGGTATGAGAAGATTGATGGATACTCGATGAGTTTGGGCTTCAGCAAGAGTGTTGTTGAGCCCAACCTATACTACAACATTGTTGGTGACGAGTGCTTGATTTTGGTCCTGTTATCGCACAGTTTGTAGTTAAGGTAATAGACGGATGAAAGGAGGGAAAACTGGCGTAACTAAACCAATCCCACCATTGTCACCTCAATGGGAAGGTTCTTTCTATTTAGGGAGGTAAGGCCCAGGGCAGATGTCCCCGGTGACCTGGGGTTTTGAGAAAGTAAATCAATGTTTGTACAATAGCAATGGTTACAATATCACTTCTCAATAAATGCTAAAGCAACGTTGGCATTCAATGTAACAATATCAACACTTTATAAACAATGCCTTAACCAATCATCCAATTGCTTTAAAAGGAGAACGAAAGCTGCACAAAGGTGTTTATAGCACAAGGAGGTGACAACAGCAAAAGGGTTAGTAGGATTAGTCTAGGCTAGGGTTAGTAAGAGTTAGGGTTTGTTCAAAGTATTGGAAGTTGTTTGTGATCAAGTTACTTAATGCAAGAGGTCTTAGACCAGTGCGCTACTAGGGTATATGTTGAAATAATGTAACTGCGAAGAGCATTCTTATTATTATTGGATTAAATCCCCATTGCGGATTAATCATGTCATTATTATTATTATTGTTATTGGATTAATCCCCATTGTGGATTAATCATGTCGGTAATTGTATAAG
>ML810247.1:478548-488621 GCA_009831015.1 Picea engelmannii
TAGAAGCCATTTCATTGGATAACATTGACACCACCAGTCAGTGGAGGGTGGAGATTCAGGAGCCTGAGATGGAGGAGGCCCCCGAGTGGTTGGAGGAGCATGCAGATGATTTGAGGGAGGGGGGGGCAACAGAGGAGGAGGAGGAGGATGTTCCACTTCCAGTGGATACAGAGGCTGAGGAGGAGATTGGACTTCCAATGGATCCAATGCCACCACCACCTCCATGGAGAGCCATACCTGGAATTGGACTTGGGTCCGTTGGGACTGGGAGGAGGCAACACATTTTTCCTTCCACCTCGTCCCCGTCACTTACCACCTCAGATGGAGCATCTAGAGCAGCTGGAGCTTCCACTCCAAGCTCATCTAGAGTACCTCCACGACCACCTACTGCTTCCAAAGGAAAATTGGTGCCCTTTACCCGTAAAAGGGCTAGAGCAGCAGCAGCAGCATGACATAGAGGGAATCAATGATTTGGATTCCTATGATCTATCATTTTCATTTTATCATGTACTATTTAGTATCTAGATGCCTCATGATGATTCATCTCATGAGATACATTTATTTTGATCATTTGATGTGATTTTGTATCTACTATCATCCTATCAGGAACATGTTTCAGAGTTTTCAGTTTAGTAATGTTATGTGACCACTTGACATCTTATGCATCTTATTTATTGGTTGTATTTTCATATTTATGTAGAAAAGTGTTTATTTGATGTTGTTGTTGCTTTACAAGTTTAAAAAATTGAAAAAAAATGAGTGTTTTTGTATTTTTTCGAGGTCTTGCAACATTTTCCGCCGATGTCGCCGAGAAGTTACATTCTGGACCCTCGCTGACACTTTCCCCGACACGACATATACAGCATTGGTTTGCATGCATAGTCTAGATCTAGTTTCAAATTTGTTTCCAAATCAAAGTCTAGATCTAGTTTTATTTAGTAATTTTCTGATTTTTTATTGCTAAAATTCAAGTTAGAAAGTTGTTAGTTTCTTGCTCTTGATATCTAGTCATTTGAATGCTTTAAGTTTCTATTTTAGGACAGAAAACAGAAAGCATCGAAGAAGGGATTAGTTAGCTTCCTTAAACTCTCTAAAAAACCCAAAAAATTGTTGAAAATTTTGATAAAAATAATTTTTTTCCTTTTTGCATTTCTTATATCATTTTCCGCCAATACTAATAAATTCTCTTTGTTGGTTTTTAGCAGGTCTGTCATAGTACAAGGGGGATTTCGATCTTTTTGGAACCCAAACCGAAGATCCTTCACCCTGAATTGGACCCTTTGAAGACCAAGACTCAAAGAGTCTCTTTGTAATAGTTAACTAGAGTAGTGATCCATTTCTATAAGGATCCAAATCATAAAAAAGAAGAAAGAAAAGAGAGTCATCCTCTCAAGTTGTAATAGGCTTAATAAACGCGGGTCTTTGGTGCCCAGTTTCTTCATCCCCTTTAGGGGGATTGATGGTGTTGTGTGCTTGTCTCTTTTTCTTTTTCTTGCAAGTTTTGTTGCTTCATTTTTGCTTACAAACACATAAACTTAAGGGAAAATCAATCTTACAAAGCACTCACTACTTCATAATTTCATGCTAGTTTAGATTTCCTTTCTGTTCTTAGTAATTAGAAAATCTTTCAAATTTTCTGCATTTCAATTTCAGTTTTGTTTCTTTTCAAGTTTTAAAATAAGCTTTCCCCGCAATTGTCGATGTATGCTCTAAACCCTTGCGAGCCTAGCTCAATCCTGGGATTCATCAGAACCTGAATTGTTAGTGTGGAGTAGTCTAATTACCTTAATAGTTGTTTTAATGCACAAAAAAACGCATAAGGGGAGTGTGTGAAGTAAGGCGGGCCCTCTCGGGACTTGGTTTCCCACCCGTTTTGGACATCCGGCACCCTTAGTGAACTTGCTAGTGAATCCCTGGGGCTTCGGTAGGTTCTCAGCAAGTTTCCAAACAAAGGAACAACCTCTAAAGAGGCCACACAACTCTCATTAATATACTTTCAATAAACCTAATAAAACATGCGTTCAACAACTGCCCACGACACTTTTAAGGCACTGGTTCTATGCTTATTTATTTATGTTCATGAGCAGTATTTTTATTCTCAAATGTGATTGTTTATAAATTGTACAAATCTTGCAGATATTGTATCCTACTTTATTATGCATGCATCTTTATGATTAGACATCTACTTTATCTGAGTATTTTATCTGATGAATGATTAAGTTGAATGCTTTATGTTTTATTTGCAATAAACTCCTAGAATAGTTCTTTTAGCTTAGAGTAGCTTAAGAGACTTAGTATATTTGTTAGGAACTACCCCCCTTGGCTTCGCTAGGAGTTGGCCTAGACAGAGGAGTCGAGGATCAGGCGACAGCACCTTGACTCAAGACTTTCCCCCAAGGACACACTAAGTGGATTGAAGATTTCTTCCACGATAGCCCAAGTGTGTATAAGGCGGAAACATTTTTTGCGTCGTTGCCGGGGATAAATCTTTCTATTCCCGGAACACGACCTGTTTTCCTTTTTGTTTTACTTGGGCATGCTCAGTCTTGGTTATTCTTGGTAGTCTTGGTTATTCTTGGTGGTCTTGTCTTTTATCTTGGCATTGTATTGGCAATCTATATTAAGGAATTTTTTGTTGGGTATTCTCCCCCATGAGGGTTTCCCAGGATAAAATGTTGTGTACCTTGTGATTGTGTTTCTCTCAGTGATCATGTGTATGCTATTATTGTCTAGTAATTTAAAAAGAACTTAATAGCAGCTCTAAATTTAACATGGTATCAGAGCTAAACTGGGTAGAGCACCTTTCACTGGGTAATAAAAACGTCATTGTTTCCATACAAGAAAATTAGGGCTTTTTGTTGAAAGAAATTTCTGACCAAAAATCATCTAGGGAAGTGCACCCTAGCCTAGCGAACTCATTGGCAGCTTGAACGCACCTTTTCAGTGACCAGAGCCTCCGAAAAGTGAAACCCTAGTTTTGACTGGTACCAAAAAACCAGGAAACCAGAACCAATACCAGAAGTACTAGTCCAGATTTGCGCAGGTCAAGTTTCAAGGGGTAAAAATTGAATTTTTGAAATTTGACAACTCCAGCATACTCGCCTCAACCCAATGCATCTAATCCCTGGATCAGAATTCCAAAATTTGAAAGTTGAAAAATTAGGGTTTCCTCATAAAACCCTAAGTTATAGTTGCAGTTGCAGTACCAGTTACAGTTATAATTGCATTATCAGTTGTAGTTGCAGTGCCAATTGCAGCACCAGCCGCAGTACCAGTTGCAGTGAAAGTCTTTGTGAAGTGTTGGGACCATTGTCTTATTGTCCTAGTACACCTTACCCTAGCAAGATACTGTCAGAGGTATGTACTTACATATGTTTTAAAATAAATTATTATTCTAAAGGGTACTTGCAGGAAAAGGGATCTTTTGTCATAGATCCAGAAGGATCTCAAATCCGGTACATTCAGAGGAACAATACACTCCAGGTTTGATCATCTTGATATACATCTATTTGTTATGAGTCATGACATTATTTTAACCTTATAGGTTGTATGTTGAAGCTATGACCATCATACTAACCCTTGGTCAAAAATTAAAGTCAAGGTATTAGAATGAGATTAGATTTTATTCTCTATCTTAGATTTTTGTCAAGATAGCATATTGTGTTAGTACAGAAGATAGGTTGAAGAAACAACTTGTCATCTTGAGTGAAGGAGACTTGGAAGAAAATCAACACGCTCATTCTTGAGGACAAGACTCCAAGTTCCAGGTTTGATTGATTAAGTTGATAAGATTCAAAGTTGCACATGATAAGCTTGATAACTACCTCATTACAAGTAAACACGATAGTTGAGGTAGCAGTCTTTGAAAAGTATTATACTTGGTAGCATGTGAGCATATATTGAGATAAATGCTAACATCTCCTCTACGAGAAACTTCTTGTGTGGGTTCCATGTTACCATGGAGGAATGTTTGATCACAACACCAGAAGAGTGTTGATCTCATTTCGTAATGTATTTCTTACTTTTGATCTTTGTGTCGGGCATGTCACAAGTGATAGCTCTAAAGGAGCTATTGTGACGATTATTCATGCTATTGTTTTATTACTATTATCAAAAGAGTACTATTCTTGCTTGTTTTTTTTACCTTGTTTCAGGTCATAGGTGATAACCCTGAGGAAGCTATAGTGAAGGTTGCAGAAGGCAACATATTAGATAAGACATGAAGCAGACTATGTACATGACCATATACATTCATGTACCATAGAAGATGAAGAAGAAACTACTTTTGAGATAGAGAGTATCTCATATGTAGATTGATTGTAATGAGTAGAAGACTCCAAAGATGATCACACATTAGAATAGAACTCACAGTAGACTTGGTCAATGAATAATGAAGCCACCTTGACAGGAAGCAGAATTTGTTTGAAGTCTTACTCAGCTTTTTAAGACTTGGTATTCAACACCAAGTATATCCTGTAGAGATGATGAAGTCCTTGTAGACTCCGAAGATATCAAGACTCAAAATGAGTCTGATCTCAGAGAGGATCCGATGGGAAAAGGAGACAACTTTTTCAGGACTAGCAGACAGATGCCAAGAGTTGAGAAGACTAGATCATAGCTTCAGAGACTTCTAGGAGATGTCAAATCTCTTGGGAAGATTCCCTTGTTTCAGTGACAGAGAAGGAAGCCAGTGAGACTAGAAGGGAAGTCATTGTTGACTTCCAAGATTGATCTAACAGATCAATCATGTTGCAGATAACAGTATAAAAGATGTATGAAGACTGAATTGTGTCCAAAGGATTCTCCTAGCAAGAGGGAGAAGACTATGACGAGACACTTACTCCAGTAATTGAAGAAATAGTTCCAGTATTCATGAAGACAACCAGAACTACCATGACAGTATGAGATTCAGGGGGAGCAATCCCTATATTTGAGATTGAGTTATCCCTAGTGCCAGTTGATGTAGTATATTAGTTGGGTCATGAAGACATGACTACAATAGAAGATAAAGTTACCTCCATGAAAGAAGAAGAGCTACCAAGATGAAGTTGTTGCCGTGATGGAGTAGAGGAATTACTCTCAGATTTCAGCAGTCACTGTGAGAATGAAGCAGCCATTCTCAACTTCAGAGCAGTTGCAGGTGCAGAGTCCCAGTTCCAGAGGAACAGTTGCAGAGAGAGTAGAGGACATACTCTCGGGTAGTGAGACAAATAGTGCTTTGCAGAAAGCACATAGAGCTAGCACATGATTGTGCATATTAAGTTGGAGTTGAAGCAAGTGTACCAGGATGGTACAATGTGATGTGGAAAATTGGATTTGAAGATTGAAGATAGAAAGACTCATGTTTGCAGGTTGAAGGAAGCTTTGTACGTGTTGAAGCAAGCTCTTGGTTAGATATGTTGGAATGTAAAGCCATGAACACACCCATGGAAACAAAGTTGAAGCTTTTGGTTGATACTTCGTCAGAATTGATTGACGTTACTCTGTATAGACAGATTATTAGTTCGTTGATGTATCTAACGAATACCAGACCCGATATATGCTTTGTTGTGAACACCTTGAGTCAGTATCTGGCAGAACCAAGACGTGTTCACCTTTTTGCTGCAAAACATGTGATGAGATACCTTACGGGTACGCTGGACTTTGGTCTCTGTTATAATGGAGATCATGACTTCAGACTGGTTGGTTATACAGATTCAGATTGGGCTGGAAATGTTTATGGCAGAAAGAGCACTTCAGGATGTTGTTTCAGTCTGGGGTCAGCCATGACTTCACGGCAGAGTAGGAAGCAATCCAGTATTTCTCTCAGCATGGCAGAAGCGGAATACATTGTTGCATGTTCTGCCAGTTGTGAAGCCATATGGCTTCGAAAGTTGTTGACGGGTCTATTCGATCTGGAGATGAAAGCTACCGTGATGCTATGTGATAACCAAAGTTGCATAAAGATGACAGAGAACTATGTGTTCCATGACAAGTCGAAGCACATAGAAATCCGGTATCACTACATTCGTGATATGGTGCAGAGGGGAGCTGTAAAGCTCCAATATGTTGGCACAGATGAGCAAGTTGCAGATGTGTTGATTAAGCCTTTGTCTCGTGTAAAGTTTGAATACTTTCGAGAAAAGCTTGGTATAGTCCGAAAGGACCTCCCTCGAAAGGGGGAGTGATGTTGATGATACTATGGTATCCTGACCAACATCGGGTAGCTCAGTTAGGATTTTATATCCTAGGGGATTGATCATCCCTAGACAAATCCCGAAGTTCCGGTAAGAACGATCTGTCAAAGTACCTGTGCATGTATATGCCAATTGTGGTCAGTAGTGGTAGCTCTGTTAGGATTTTATATCGTATGGAATCTTTTGATTCCTGGGCATATCCCAAAGGTCCGGTAAGGACGGTCTGTCAGAGTACCACATGGTAACTCCGTTAGGATTTTATATCTTAGGGAATCTTATGATTCCTGGGCAGATCCCTAGGGACTATCAGAGTACCACAAAATGTTATTGGTACACCTGCCTCATTATGTTGCCATATGTTGATGATGTTGATGTTGCTATCTCAACCTCGTGTTGATAATGTTGTTATCTCAGCCTCGTGCTAATGATATTGATGATGTTGTTGCTCCAGCCTCGTGCTATGATGATGTTGTTATCTCAACCTTGTGTTCGTGATGTTGCTATCTCAGCCTCGTGTTCATGATGTTGATGATGTTGTTATCTCAACCTCGTGTTGATGATGTTGTTGTACCCGCCTCATGTTGTTGATGTTGGTGTACCAGCCTCTTGTTGGTGATATTATTATTCTAGCTTCATGTTATTGATGATGATACTTCAGCTTCATGTTGAAGATGATGATGATGATGCTACTTCAGCTTCATGTTGAAGATGATGATGATGATGATGTATCAGTCTTTTACTGATTGATGATGTTGTATTAGTGTTATACTAATTGATGTTGATGCAGAGAATGATGATGATGATGCCATCCCAGCTCCATGTTGTGAATGATGATGATGATGCCATCCCAGCTCCATGTTGTGAATGACGACGATGATACTATTCCAACTCCACGCTGTGAACGATGATGTTATTGATGATGAGAAAAACTTTTGATGATTTATAGATGTGCCAGTCAGTGTTCCAGATGTTGATGATGTTGCTACCCTCTCTCTCTTGATGATGTTGTATTGTAGAATACCCTTCTTGTTAAAGGGGGAGTGTTGAAATATTGTAACTGCGAGGAATATTCTAATTATAATTGAGTTATTATTTTATGGATCAATCCCTTTTGTGGATTGATCATGTCGAGACTCATGTATGACCAAATCACCTATTGTGGATTGGTCAAACCCTAGTTAATTGATGTTAATTGAGAAGTCGGCCCCTAGGGCTAATTAAAGTGGTTTTAGCCACCACTTGAAGAAGTCGGCCCAGCATGGTGAAGAGACACAACCCTAGCACTCCTCGGCTAGTATAAATAAGAGAGGATAGCTCCTCATTCTCTCACTCACTCAGCCACTCATCTAGTGCGCATCTTTTGGGAGATAGCTACAGTTGTCGAAAGAAGGAGAGAGAGGCGCATGCTCAGTCTTGGTTATTCTTGGTGGTCTTGTCTTTTATCTTGGCATTGTATTGGCAATCTATATTAAGGAAGTTTTTGTTGGGTTTTCTCCACCATGAGGGTTTCCCAGGATAAAATGTTGTGTACCTCGTGATTGTGTTTCTCTCAGTGATACTGCTTATGCTATTATTGTCTAGTAAATTAAAAAGAACTTAACAACAGCTCTAAATTTAACAGTTATGTCATTTTCTTGATTTTCAGAAAACAAAAAGTGAACAATCAGAGATTAAACTTTTTTTGTATGTATAGAAATTCTATAAAACATGAAATGAAGGCCCAAGATCAACAACATATCCATTAAACTAGGTATAGGCATTAACTTGGCAATTAATATTCGAAACATAATTCATGACTCTAATTATTGGCATATGAACTATTAAACATCATTAATTAGAGCCATGTTACCCGGAGCATCCCCCTAGAGGGCACTCCCACCCCAGAACTGCACTCCGAGTGGGAGCATCTACGGAGTGTTCCGGGCCCTTTTGGCATGCTCCCTGCCACTTTCGTGAGCTTGGATACTCCTGGACCCCAGAACTGTGCTCCCTCCCACTCTCCCGATGCTCCCTCCCATACTTCCACAATGCACCCCCCTTGCTCCTGCCACGCTCACCCCATGCTCTCGTAGAAATAAAGAAAAAGACCATTTTTAAAAATTTAGTGTTTTGGACCTTTCGATCTTCATACTTCAGTTAAATTATGATTTCAAAACTTATGCAGGTGGCCTATTTGTAAACATAACTCTTTGATCACAATGACAATTGGCAAATAGCCTACTTCAATCCATAAATCATGGGTCTACTTCCTCTTATATGGTTTAAGAATTTGGATGTTTGTAACTAATATATGGTTGATGCTTGAATGATGAAAAAATAATCTACAATGGATGACAGTGCTAACTTCATAATAATGTAGCAAGATCTTCTACTCTTCTTCAAATGATAGATACAAGGAGCACCACCCTTGTTCCCTCCTCTAAGGCATTTCCCCCCAGGGGGTCCTTTTTTTTATCTTTTAAACCCTTAGCGGTTCTTGTATACATCCATCTCTTCCAATAGCACTTATGTTTTTCCTAGTCTAGAGAGTTTACATCTTAGATTAGATCTGTCTTTGGTTTTTATAGGAATGATCAGTGCACTCCCACAGTGTATTAATTGTAGATTTTATGAGGTCCTATGAGGCTGCCAACTAAGGTCTATCTTTGACCTTAGTTTGGCTCTAAGTTTCAACTCTGTGGCTGTCCCTTGCTGCTGTTTTAGGACAGCAAACAGTCACCAACTTTGAGCTCAATATTTTGATGGTTAAGTGTCCATTTGAGGTGCCCTTGCAAGTGTTTTCTTTACTCAATGTTAGCACATGCAATACACATCAAAACAAATAACACTACCTCTAGATCTTTTAACTTTAAAATGTTGATCTAAACTTCTAAGCATGCATGAAATTGACACACATGTTTTTGGTCAACATAACCATGGAAAAATTGTAGATTTCCTGAGATCCTATGAGTTTGCCAACTGGATCTGTCTTTGACCACAGATTGGCTCTAAGTTTCAACTGTATGGCTGTCTTATTTTGTTGTTTTAGGACAGCAAACAGTCATCCAACTTTCTGCTCAATGTTTTGATGGTTAAGTGCTCTTTTAAGGTGTCCTTGCAAGTGTTTTCTTTACTCAATGTTAGCACATGCAATATAACTTAAAACACATAACACTACATCTAGATCTTTAACTTTAAAATGCTGATCTACACTTCTAAGCATGCATAAATTTGACACAGGTATTTTTGGTCAACATGACCCTGGATAAAACCCCACCGGGGAAAGCCAGTTTGGGATATATGTCTATATAATGGGGAAATAGATGGTGGAATACAACAAGTACAAAATATAGATGAACCTGTTACAATAGCAACTTGTCTCAAGCTGAAGTACAAGTCCAAACCAAGCAAGAGCGCCCTAGCATGGTGCGCCCCTCATAAATGCTACCAAATCTACCAAAATTGTTGCAGATGCCAACTGGAAGCTCTAATCTGGAAAACCCTTCACAGTAATCAAGCACTGATGAGTAGCCTCCCTCTGAAACAGACCTAACTGCAATCTGATAAGTGAAAGTGCTCCCCACTTATGATGCACCCTCCTCCTCAAGTGCACCCTCCTCAGATCTGAAAGCTCCCCACTAAATAACCGAGGCTAATAATTGAATGCCTCCCTCCATGAAAGCAAGCGCCCCTCCTCTAGCCTCCTCATGAAAAATACCTCATCTCAAGGCTCCCTCTCTTCCTCTCCAGGTGAGCAAAACAAGGAAAAATGTGTGCCTCCTCTAGTAAATGCGCCCCTCCATGTAGCATGCGCCCTCTAAGGAATGATGGCTAATCCTCTATGTATAGCCTCTCCATGCAAGCTCAAGCCAACAAGAGCTTCCTCCTCAAGCTCTCAAGGGTTTCTACTCAAACCCT
>ML810248.1:21965-38697 GCA_009831015.1 Picea engelmannii
ATAATGAAAGGGCCAGATTTAATTAAAGGTGGATTTACCCACCCAGTGTGAGAGGTCGGCCCTGCCAAATGGTGACTCTTCACATGTGCCAGATTGATATAAATAAGAGGCTAGCGCCTCACTTCTAACACACACTTCACTTGATCATTCTCTTATGAGGCAAGTTGCATTTTCAAGTTGGAGAGAGGAGAAGAAGTGTGGCGCATCTCTTGGAGGAGGATTTTCTGTATTGGTTGAGTTATCTCTTGAACATTTGATAAGCCATTTATGATAAGGAAGTTTTGTTGGGTTTTCTTCCCCTAGAGGGTTTCCCAGGATAAATGTTGTGTCTATTGTGGATGTGTATTTCTCAGTGATCTTGTTCTCATTATGCTCTTATCTTATGAAATGCAAAGAACTATAATAATGGCATAAACATTAACAATACAATCACTGCCATATTTTCCTTTACAAAAAGTATGACTATACAAGTAGCACATATTAGAGTTAAATGAGGTGAAGAAATACTGGCAAGTATTGTTGGAGAAAGGAGTCATAAGACTGAGTTCCTCACCATATGGTTCCCTTTTTATCTTAATATCAAAGAAGGATGAAACTTGGAGAATGTGTAGTGGCTACAAAGCTCTCAACAAGATCAGTCTCAAGAATTGGTATCCCAACTTGCCTAAGATTAACAACTTGTTAGATCAGTTGCAACATGTAAGACACTTCATCAAGTTGGATATAAAATTTAGATATTATCAAGTCTACATCAACGAAGAAGATACTTGAAATACCACTTTCAAGATGAAGCAAGGCCTATACAAATGGTTAGTAATGCCTTTGGTTTTAGTAATGCATCAACTGTTTTTATGTGTTTAATGAATGATGTGTTGTGTCCATTCTTAGATTCGTCAAAGTATATCTAGATAGCATATTGATCTTTAGCTCTACTTGGGATGTGTATGTTTTACACTTGAAGTAGATGTTGGAGACATCGAGGAAACACCACTTGCTAGCAAACATAAACAAGTGTGAGTTTGATAACTTGGTGTATGTAGGGCATGTCATTGGTGGAGGTGAGTTGAATATTGATCTCGCAAAGATAGAAATCATTCTTAAATGCCCCACTTCTACTTAATGTCACAAAAGTATGTAGTTTTTTCGAAGCTGCACAATATCTTAGTTCATAACATTATTTTCACTTGTGGCAACACCACTTCACGTAGTAACAACCAATGGTAAGAATTTGTCATGGGGAAGGAATCAACAAAAATGTTTTGATAATTGAAATAGAAGATTAATGCATTCTTGTTCCTAGCACTTCCTAACTTGCATAAGTCATTTTTAGTGGAAACTAATGCTAGTGGGTATGCTATCAATGCAATGTTAATGCAAGGGGGAGGTTGGTCTGCTATCATCTAGATATATTCCATGGAACAACATTGAACTCGTGTACATGAAACTCTATGCCTTGGTGTAGGAACTGAAGAATTGAAGTAGTATTAGTTGGGTAAGGAGACTATGATCCATATTGATCACCAACGCTTCATTGTGATACTCATAATGGCACATGAAATGATCACATAATTATGACACACCAATAATTCAATAATTTTCATCTATTAACATTTTAGCTGTAATGAAATATTGTTCACCAAATTTGCATTATCAACACAATCATGCATTTAGACAATGCAATCAAACATATGTGCAAGATTCATGCATGCAATCATTTTAGCACATTCGAATATATTTTCACATACTCCAAATTATATTAATGTAGCCTTGCATTAATTCAATAATACCATAACGATAATTCATGTAATCCACCATGCCAAGCTAGAGGGCTTAGATAACTCTTTGACATATATTCCAATAACCTCACTAATACTTTTTCAACCATCTAGATACCTTCCTCTTCATCCAAAGACAACATAAGGAAAATATTTTTCTTTATTTGCTCAATATTTCCTTAACAACCCTTCCCCTTCAGTTCTCTTTGGTGTAGGAAAGAAGGTTATAATCTAGAACACCAATACTTTTCCACAACATAGATGATCCACTCCATAGACTTATTGTCAATCACAAAATCGATCATCAATTATGTTTTTTTTCACCCAAGTATGTTAGGGTCCTAACCTCCCTAACCCCTCAAGTATACAAAATAATATGTTTTTATATGTAATAAAGGCCAACATTAGTAAATAAGTCCTATGTAATAATGTGAACATGTCTAATGTAAGAAGACTTAATATAAGGTTCTTCTTCTAGAAATATCTTCATCTAAAATGTACTATAAAAGATTGAAATAGTATAAATGGGAGTAGAAAGCATCGAAAAGTTTTGTCTTGAGAATCATTTTGTACTTGAGCTCTACTATGATGGAGGTTTCCCCCTCAAAGAAGAAAGTGAACTTAGTTATCGATATAATAAAGGTATCATTTTTGGAATCAATTGTGTCATTGTGCTCTACATTTTTCTCCTTCTACTGATAATTGTTATAACAATTATGTTTCTACTAAACATAATAAAATTTGGTACCTTACAAGTGGTATCATAACACTTTCCTCTGCAAAATGTTTAGACAATTTCTTTTCAGGCTAGACGTGTATTGTTAGCATCTTTAAATAGCAGTGATATGTTTTTCAGTGGGTAAAAATATGGTTGGGGAGGAATAAATGCATGAAATACATACGGTTTCACGGATTACTCGAAACACACTATTTCACTTAGGTGGAAACCTCTATAACCCCTGTCGGTACCCCTTTGAGTAGTATTACACTAGACAACACATGTACACAACCATTCACTCCCGCATACCTTTGGGTATATAGGGAGTCCCATAGGTCTCCTGAAACTAGCTATAGATTATCATATTCACCACCTAACTTCTATAGTGCCACAAAGAACAACACTCGGGAAGACTATTGTCGCGTAACTAGGTAATCAGGTAGTACAGATAAGGGCATGGTTGAGCCTCCTTAGTTAGAACCATGAGACATTGGGTCAAGTACTATTGTTGGACCCCGTTGGTATATTATAGAGTTATATCACAAGGAAAACCCTTGTCCATAAGAACCCTCAAAACCCTAAATCTTGCTACTAAAATAGAACATAACAGAAACAAAGGGGAAATTTTGTTGTGCAACCCTGCCTCCTACATCCAAGTTGCGAAATTACTACAAAATTTTAACTATTAAAAATTTGGCATTATGTCACTACAATATTACTCAAACTAGACTATAACTCTATAGGTGTTTAAAAATATATATAGTAGTCCCATCTCCACCATTATTTAGGACCCACCCCATTGGATTCGTCTCTTCGCATTGATCGCAATGGTACCCATCCCTTATAAGACTTTTTTTCATGGACCCCCACACCCTCCCCAACACTCTTGTTTGGGACCTATTTCATTGGATTCCTCTTGATGCAACCCCCCTACTCTCCCTCGGGCTACGCAACCTCCTGGTCAAGGATCTTTGATTCTTTGAACCAAATCAGTTCTCTAAAACCTTAATGGTCTCACTTGTGATTAAACATAGGTCCTTTCAGCTTTTGGTGCAGGTTCTATGATACCCACAGCCTCTCCCTTCGCGTTGTTGAACTATCAAGTTTCATGGGCTAGCTCCTTTTCCCTTAGACCCTTCCTGGATGTGACCTTGGGCTATGACCTCACGTAAGCACGTGATTGCAGTCGCGGCCAAGAGTGGTTTGAGACCACACCGCTTTTCTCCCCACAATTCACTACCAATCGCCACATGTCCCTTTTTCAATACTGTGGTTTCGATTGCAGCTCGCTCTCAAATTCTTAAAGTCCGAGAAATTTTTGTCCCCGCAATTAAGTGTGATCATTGATCTTGTGATCTTGGGCGGTACCTCTTGACCGATGGTTGAGATCTGCCTCCTTTCCTTCCTTCTCTTCAGAGCATGCTCTCCCAAACTTCCACGATTTGTCAACGCGTATCCCTTTCAAATCAACGATCGTGATTTTTTTCGAAGTAGAAGATCTGCTAACACTTGTCCTTAGCAAACGAATGGCTCAGATGAACTTCGGTTCTCCAACCTTCAGTATTTCTTGTTCAGCAAACTCCTTTTTCTCCCAGAGTGACTTTCTCCTAAATGGCATATCTTTTGCCACACATCCTCCCCAAATCAATGACTCTAATTCACTTCGGCTATTTGGGCTTCGGGAGTTTCAATCCCCCACCTTCATTTTCTCCTAGAGCACTTCCACCCGAAGTACACAATCTGTTGACGCGTGTCCTCCTGGACCTGACAGTTAGTATCCACTTCGGCTCTTCGAGCTTCGGGAGTTTCAAACTCTTGCGCACTCGTTCCTTCCAGAGTGCTTTCACCTGAAGACAACGAATTTATGTCGTGTGTCCTTCTGAATAAGATAGTTACGATTCACTTCAGCTCTTCGAGATTTGAGAGTTTCAACTTCTGCACACTCTCTTTCTGAGCGTGTTCACCCGAATTCGATGATCTTTCGAGGCGTGTCTCCCACATATCGACGGATGTGAATCGCTTCGGCTCTTCAACGATTCAACCTCCTCCTTTCTACGAAATATCTGAAGTTCTTCTGTTCCGGAGTTGTAGACCTTGCACCACCTATCCCTCTTGACGATGAATGGTCCCTAATCACTTCAGGACTTCGACACTTGGACAATCCACTCTCTTTTGCGTACCAAGAGACTTAAAGCTCGCTTACTTTTCTCAGATACAACGATCCCACTCCCTCCTGGATGGATCATGATCAATAACTCGTGAAACCTTCAAAGCCTCACTCCCTTTGAATATTTATTCCCGTTATCCATTTTAAGCTTGATCCCTTTGACGATTTTGATCTCCCATGCACTCCTTGCATTCCCGGGATCTCAACAAACTCAGACCGAAGAATTTATTCGAAAGAAATTCTTCTCTCACTCCTTGCGCTTCTTTGTTCTGGTTCTTCGACACTTAGTCGTTCCTTGCCTTTGTTCACTCCTTTCACTTGGTCTAAGTTCCCGTCGTCCCTTCTGAACTTATCTGAGTCAATTCAAGACTCTGTCGATGCACTCCTTTCATACGAGTTATCATAAGCAAAACGATTGGAACTTATCCAGTTCGTCACAATTTCATATGATCAACCATAAACAATCATACATAAACGAATTGAACTAAAAATCACATAGAATGTATCATTCATTCAATCACACATCAAAATGAACATTGTCCAAGGAATTGGAATAATTCTGTCTATTCTATTCATTCATGAAATAAATTATATAATATTACAGTTCTTAACTGCACCTTTCTTCTACTACTCTGCTACTCTTCTCTACTGTCTCATACAATAAAACAACAACAACAAAAAAACTATCTAAGGAGTGGCTCCTCGATCTCTTCTCCGTCCTGTCTGCAACCTATCCTATCAGTTTCTAGTGGTTACCTACTTTGTCCTATTACAATAACTATCAGTTATTACCCAATAAAGGCTTCCACTCTCTATCTGCAACTCCTTACAGTTATACACAACTTTACAAACAATATATATTTAAAAACGTTGATTCCAAAATATTTCAATAACTCATTCTATTTCTAAGTTAAATGTTGATTTGAAATTTTGTCATGCTGAGATGCCATATCCCTGCCTCCACGCTTGCTTCTTTGACTTTTGAAGGCGATGCTCCTGCATCATACTCCTCTTGCTAAAATATTCATGGGCTCCTGTCTATGAGCTCCTGCATTGTTTTTTCATGCTTCAAAATATCAGGTTTAGTGACCCAACTTGAGTCTTCCACTAGATGATCTTTCCACTTGACAAAGTATTCATGATATGTCTTCCTCCTGGTCTTCTTTCCAACTCTTTATTCTATGATTCTCTCCATCTGAGGTTTTTCTGTTGTGGGCAATTGTTCTTCCCACTAAAATTATTTATGATCATCTGATTCTATCGCATCATCTCTCATGTAAGGATACATGTCTGCAACATTGAATATCGGTGATATCCCAACATTGTCTGGCAACGCAATTTCATAAGCATTGGCTACAAATTTTCTGAGAATCCTGCACGGTCCTATCTTCTTCGTCTTCAACTTGTTATATGTTCCCCTTGGAAACCTTTCTTTTCTCAAATGAGCTAAAACTTCATCTCCTACTTCGAATTGAACTTCTCTCCTCTTCTTATCAACTTTGTTCTTATATTTATGGTTGTTGTCATGTAGCTGTTCTCTGAATCTGTCATGGAGTTTATGCATTTATGTTGCAAAATATTCTGCACCAACACTTCTAAATTCATCTTGGTTCAGATCTATCAACTCTGTAATCCATCTTGGCTATATACCATACACAATTTCAAATGGACTTTTTTCAGTTCTCTTGTTCACTGAATTGTTAAATGAAAATTCTGCTTGTGCCAGAATCTGATCCCATTGATAGACTTTCTCAGTGACTAAACTTATGAACAAGTTTCGTAGACTCCTATTTACTACTTCAGTCTGTCCATCTATCTGAGGGTGATATGTTGAGCTAAAGTACAAGTTTTTCCCCGGCCTCTTCCATAGAGTTCTCCAAAATTGTCCTACAAAATGTCTGTCTCTGTCTGAGACTATGCTCCTAAGCAATCCATGTATTCTCACCACTTCTCTGAAAAAACAAATTGGTTGTGTGTAGCGTCGTTTGTCTTCTGGCATGGTATGAAATGTTCCATCTTTGAAAATATTTCCACCACAACAGATATGGAATCGTTTCCTTTATGGGTTCTAGGAAATCCCAATACAAAATCCATATTGATTGCATCCCATGGCCTTTTTGGAATTGGTAATGGCTAATACAAACCAGTGTTATGTTGTCTTCTTTTTGCATACTAGAAAATTCTGCATTTGTTCACAAACTTTTTCACTTATGCCCTCATGCTCGACCAATAGGATTAATTGCTCAGTTGTGCAAATGTCTTATAATGACCAAAATGTCTAGCTAAACCTCCATTGTGTTTCTCTTTCAGTAGGTTATCTCTCATTGAGCATCTTGGTATGCATAGTTGGATCCCTTTGAACAATAATCCATCCTGGATCAAATATTCTATCCATGGGATTCTGTCTCCCAACAAAGGATTCTTACATGCCTCATAAGATTCCTTAAAATCTGGATCTTCTTGATACATTTACTTGAGGTGTTCAAACCCTAAGGTCTCCACTTGGAATTCCTGTACAATTAAAATCCTCCTGCTCAAAGCATCTGCAACTTTGTTAGCGGTTCCAACAATATGTTTAATAACAAAAGTAAAATTCTGCATAAATTCTACCCAATTAGCATGTCTCTGATTCAACTTTTCTTGCCTAGTAATAAACTGTAAAGCTTGATTATCATTGTACAAGACAAATTCTTTAGGAATTAGATAGTGCCTCCACTTCTTCAAAGCTTGAGTCACTGCATAAAATTCTTTATCATATGTGGAATACTTCTTCTTGGTGTCATTCAACTTCTCACTGAAATAAGCAACTGGCCTATTATCCTGACTCAAGACTGCTCCAATAGCTACTCTAATTGCATCACATCTCACCTGATTTTTTTTTCCAAAATCTGGTAAGACCAGAATTGGTTGTTTTGTGATCTTCTCCTTCAACACTTTGAAAAAAAATTTAGCTTCCTCTGTCCACTTAAAATACTTGTGTTTCTTCTTCACAGTGTCTAGCATGGGCGTATATATACCACTGAAATTTCTGATAAACTTTCTATAAAAACTTGCTAACCCATGAAAGATTCTTACCTCAAATATGCTTCTTGGAGATGACCATTCTTTGATTGCTCTCACCTTTTCTGGACCCATCTTCAATTCATTTGAAGAGATCAAAAAACCCAAGTATATGAGTTATGTCTTCATAAAATACCTTTTCTTTAGATTTATCAGCAATTTTTCTTGCTGCAACCTTCTGATCACTGATGTTAAATGTTTTAAGTGTTCTCCCTCTATTTTACTGGCGATTAGTATGTCATCCAGATACACCATGAAAAATTTGCCTATGACGTCTTTCAATACTTCATTCATTAATCTCATAAATGTGCTTGGGGAATTTTTCAACACAAATGGCATGACCAACCATTCAAGCAAACCCTCATTTGTCTTGAATTTTGTCTTCCATTCATCTCCCTCTCTCATTCTTAATTGATGATATCCACTCTTCAAGTCTATCTTGGAAAAATAGCTTGCTCCACTCAAACAATCCATCAAATCATCCATCATGGGTAAAGGGAATCTATACCTAATGGTGATCTTATTGATGGCTCTGGAATCTGTACACATTCTCCATCCTCCATCCTTCTTTGGACTCAACACAGTTGGTACTGCGCATGGGCTTAGGCTTTCCCCGACTAAACCTTTATCCAACAACTCTTGGACTTGATTTTTGACTTCCTCATTCTCTCTAGGTGTCAACTTATAATCTTCTTTGTTTGGTAAACTAGCACTTGGAATAAGGTCAATATGATGGCTTATACTCCTAATGGGTGGCAATGAGTGAGGTAACTCATCCACTACTATGTCAGCAAAGTTTTCTAATAGTTCCTGGATTTCTTCAGGTAAATCCTCCACAAAAGTATTTGTAAGGATAACTCTTGGCTTCTTCACTATAGCAAACTGCATCTCTCGCTCCTTCTTGACTTCATTCAAGAGTTCCTTCCCACTCATGAGAAGTATACTTGAAATAGCTTCCTTCTTTTTCTCTTTGTCCTCTATTGGTAACAACATATGTGTCCTACCATTGTTTTCTAGGGTATAAGTATTCTTCCTCCCATCATGAATAACTTTTCTGTCAAACTGCCATGGTCACCCCAATAAAATATGACAGACATCCATAGGAATTACATCACATAATATTTCATCCCTATAACCTCCTATTTTAAATTCAACTTGACATTGTTGACTTACCATTACTTGATGTCATTTCTGCAACCATGATACCTTGTATGGGTTTGTATGTGTAGTGTCTCCAACTCCAGTTTCTCCACCATCTCTATGGATACTAGATTGTTAGTTCTCCCACTGTCTATGATCACCTTGCAAACTTTGTCTATCGTCTTGCAAGCAGTTCTGAACAGACTTGTCTGTTGAACTAGTTCATCCACCTCCTTCTCTAGTTTAAGAAGAACTTTCCTCATCATGAGTTTCTTTCCTCCTTCTACTGCTTCTGCTTCCACGTGCTTTTGTGCTTCAGAAATGTGTGCTTCTCCTCCTCTAGTGTCTTTCTTCTTCTTGGGGCATTCCCAAGACATGTGCCCTGTCTTTCCACAGGCATAACATCTAATTTCACCTCCTATGGATCTTCCTCTTCCTCTAGGAAAAGATATTCTTCCTCCATGCTTTCCTTACTTAGAACTTCCACCTTTCTCAGGGTGACTATGCTGCTTTCCAGCTTCATACTTTGGTTTTCTGGAACTTCTCTCTGTTGGTTCCCTTACCTCTGCTTGAATTTCATCATTTGTTTCGTTGGCTTTGTTTTCTAGCCAATTTCTCTTCAGCTTTCAAGGTTGATTGATAAACATCCTCGACTTTACTAACAAACATCATGTTGATCTCCTCTTGTATTTCATATCTCAGTCCATTGATATACCTAGTTGTTTTTTCATCATCATTCTCTTTCTTTCCAGCCATGATGTTCAGTCTGTAAAATTCCTCAGTGTATTCCTTCACTGATAAGCTTTTTTGTCTCAGGTTCTGCAATCTTCTGAATAGATTGATTTGACAATCCTTTGGGATAAATTTTTATTTTATCTTAGCTACCATCCTATCCCAACTTTTAATTTTATGCTTGCCCTTGCATCTGCGATCAGCTTGCAGTTCGTCCCACCATAGTGTTGCATGATCCTTCAGTCTTGTCACTGCATGCTTCACCATATTCTCTTCTTCTATATATTCATAATCGAATTACTTGTCCATAGAATGTACCCAATCCAACAATTATTCAACTTCTAAATTGCCTTCATACATTGGTACCTCTATTTTTTATCTGGCTCCTATTCTTGAAACAACTTTCAATAAGCGGTCTTCTGCAACATCCTCTACCACATCTTCTTCGAAATTTATTTCCTCTCTTTCAACTTCACTAATATCTCCAATGTCTGGTGCTCTATTCTACGTTGTTTCCATGGCATCCAACCTCATTCTGAGTCACGTCATTTCTTCTTCCATTTCTGGATTCGCTTTGCATCTTTTGGGTGGCACGATTCCACTGTCTTGCCTTATGACATCTATAAACATAATAAACTCATGATACCACTAATTATATCAATTTATCTCCTTTATCCTTTGTCTGATTTCTGCAAACAAATTCAAAGGCTCTGATACCACCTGATGCAGCCCCCCTACTCTCCCTCGGGCTACACGACCTCTCGGTCAAGGATCTTTATTTCTCTAAAACCTTGATGGTATCACTTGTGATTAAACATAGGTCCTTTCGGATTTTGGTGCAGGTTCTATGATACTTGCAACCTCTCCCTTCGCGTTGTTGAACTATCAAGTTTCAGGCACTAGATCCTTTTCCCTTAGCCCCTTCTTGGTGTTATCCACAAATTTGGTCATTGTGATGATGTCATGATGATGTTATGATGATGGAAAATCAAACTCTTTACTAAGAACACTTTCTTGAGAAAAGTTACAGTTGTCTTCTTCTAGAACTCACACTTTTGAAGAATGTTCGCAGACTACTTATATATTCACCTGCGAGAATGCCTAATTCTCGCAGGCTACATTAAGCTGGGGTGCGAACTTCTCACACTGTACTCATTGTTAGGGTGCGAACATTTTCTTAAAGGGAAAAAAGATAAAAATCTCGAACCTTCTAGAAGGGAATCTTCTAGAAGGGTGAGTTGGCTTTCGAATGGTTATTCAGGTGCTGGCACTCCAGATATCTTCGGATCATTCCCTATCCAAGTAACTAATCTATCTTCTCCTATATATTGAGGAGATTGCTCATGGAAAGGGTTAAGTTAAGCAAGCAGCAAGTTAGCAAGAGATTTATTAGAGAATTAGTGCAAGACTGTATGGAGGACAACAACAAGGTCATCACAAGTGGTTGATTTTCTTCATGCATGAGCAGGTGTGTGTGTCAGAGCTAGGAGCCATTGAAAGGAGACCTATGACATCAAGGCTTAGGTTGTAAGTTTCACTTTCAATTAATCCAATACAACAATATGTCCCTTTCCCATAAAGATGATGTCACTTTATTACATAACTCCTTGATCATATGTATAGACTAGTTATTGAATATATTAATCTACCTTTACTTCGATTGGTTCGTTCTGTTGTGATCTAAACGGGACGAGAGCATTGGATCAAAGATTGGAACAACATAGATCTAAGGAAAGCATTCATAAGGTATGTCCATGATCCTCATCTCTCAGTTCATTCAATAGTCTAGATCTAGGGAAAGTGTATTATTCTGTCCTGTTTTGTTCTAGATCTAGGTGGATCTAGGGAGATCGGTTTGTGTCCGCACTCATGGATTTATCTATAACAAAATTGGCGACTCCACTAGGGAACTATCCATTTTTTCTTTATGGTTTTTGAATTTTTTGTGGCCATTTGCTCTGTTTGCATTTTTCTCTTGATTTGTCAGTCTCGGAGTCCTCGGGACACCCTGAGAGACCTTCTGGGTCTATAAGCCAGTTTGAATTTTGCTTGCTCTTTCAAAATTTTCATTAGTTTTAGGGATTCTCGCACTGTGTCCATTGACAGCCTGCGAGAACCTTGAAATTTCACACTCTGCATATATATTCCATTGCGAACAGTTTGCATGTTGCATCAAAGTGGCCTGCGAGAACACTATCTTCTCGCACTGAGTTCCACACTGGCCTGCGAACAGATTTTTTGAAATTTTTGAATTCAAGTTTTGACTTTGTCAACTGCTCATATCTGTTGATTTACACCTTTTTGGCTTACTGAATCAGTGACTTACATATCTTTTGCTTTCGTTGGCTTGCTGGAACTGATCTAGGGTTTCTAGGTTTTTTCTTGCCTTTGAAGCTTGACTTTCATTTCTTAGCTCTTGTTGGCATTTTCATTCTCTCTGACTTATAGAGTTGAGTGTATCTGACTGGCTGATAACCAGGGATTGGTTGAGAGTTGAGTGTTTGGTGTTTCTCTTGTGCTTGTTGGTTCGAAAGGACAATTTTTCATTTGCATTGAGAAGCTCCTTGGTTTGCTTTTATTTTTTCTTTCGTTGAAAGTATTGGATTGGGTTGTTTGTTTGGGTCTTTATAATTTAGTTTTCTTTTCTCATTAATCAGAGTTCTTCTTGGAAAGTGAACTGCATGTTTTCTTTCAAGTTTTTGTTTTTTGCCTTTTGCGAAAACATTGAAAATCAAATTTTAAGAGTATTGAAGTTTTGAAAAAGACATATGGAACTTTCTCATTGATACATGATTGTTGGCATTGGCATCTGAAAGGAAATTGAATATTGCATTTGCATTGTAGTCTTGAGATTGATTTGGAAATTGTTCTCTCTCTCCCATAACTAGGATTCATCAAATGAAAAGAATTATATTTCATCATATCCTCGCATTATTTGGGTCAGAGTCATACATCATGAGTTTCATTACCGTTACCTTTGAGTAAACAACAGCCTGTAAAAACATTGTGTAATATTAAAATTGATCTAGTAACTCTTTTCTAGGGCTCTTTTACACCAACATTTAGCTAGGCTAGTGCTTTGGAGTAGGAAGAGAGACACACTCTCCAAAATCTCAAAAACAAACAATAGCATCTTGAGTTAGGGAGTGTTATGAATCCATTAGCAGCATATTGTCCTGGGAAGCCCTTCTAACACAAGGGTCAAGCATTAGGTCGCATTGGTGTTGGCAGAGTTACTAACCCTGCTTTGTTGGCATCGGTATAGAGATTTCACGTATTACGGGGGTCACTCCGAGGTATATCCACAATTATGAGTGGAAGCCTTTGAGTTGATTTCGGGCTAGATACCCTGCCTTTGCATGTGGATCGGACTGACGACTATTTCCCCAGGCTGTACTGTTGTTTGTGGTGACCTTAGTGGCTTATCTCTCTAGGCTCTTACCCAAGGTGACTATGGAGGGGAAAGTCTTCACGGTACCTGGAATCGACGTTGATCAAACTCACTCGGGCTCCTTGGAGGGTATACCCACGATTATGTGTGGGAGCTTGCACCAGGGTGTAAGTCTGTTAAGCAGGTCGTCAACGTAACTTTTCCATCTTAGCCCCGCCCCTTCTTGTCTCGTTGTTGCGACGTTGTATTTCATCACCAACTAGCGGCTTCAATATTAGAATGTATTGCTTGCTTGGTGATTGCCTCTAGATTTTGTTTACTAGGGTGTGTTGTTTGTTTCTCGAAGTGGACCATAGGATTTTCGTTGGGGAGTTGGTTACTTGTTTACAATTTCTCCCCCACGACGTTCACGTAGGATGCAAGGTTTGTCCCCGGAACATCCGGAAGCTTCACAACCTTTGCATACGAAAACACCTGAGGGTACCCCTGAGGACTCTCCTTGTCCGAGTGAAACTCCCCTTGTTACTCTACCACACGTGGACATAAGTGACATCCCAGAAGTTTTTACACCACCTCCACAAGTAGAATCCACTGATCCTCTTGTTGATTTTCGAATAACCCATACTATATAGGAATATCGCATTCATCGTGGTGAACGACCTGTTGGACGATTAAATCCTTCTGAAGAAACCATTGTTACATCCTCAGAATCAACTGTTGGGCCTTCTCACGGTGTAGTGGGCCACGATCCTTTTTGGTCGGGTGATTTTCGACGAGTCTTGTTTGGTACTGAGTCAACACATGTCTACGAAATCAACCCTCCTGTGTCTCCTGAACCAGAGACTACACCAGAGACTACCACTTATCGTTTTGTTCTTCCTCTCGAGATGGCCCATCTCGCAAATACTACAAGTGTCCAAACCGGAATTACTGCAACTACTCTTCCTCCTATCAATACCCAGCGAACTCCTGAGGCTAATCCGAATTTACCTCCTGGTTACCATGCGTTGAATCCTTTGTTGAATGTTTCCCATCCAACACCCCCACAAACTCCAGCTGGTTCTCCAGGTGGTCCTCAGTTTCCTGGGCATCCTATTCCCGGTTTCATCCCGACACTCTCTCAGTTTCCTACTGGCAATCCTAATACTAGTAGCACTATCCCAACCATTGCACCTAATGTACAGATTCCTGTTGGTGGACAGAGTGGCACAGTTCCATTTCCTTTTCCCTTTCCCGAACATAACACAGTTACTACACAACCTATGATTGGTACACAACTTCCAGGTGGAACTGTCCCTTTGATAGGGGGACCAACCTCACCTTTAGGACAAAACATACCTCCTGCGTTGGCCCAGTACTAGAATCAACTTATGCAACACTTTCCTCAAAATGCTGGGGGGCAGAAAACTGTCGCTACTACAGGCCAACCATATCCAGGTGTGACTAATCCTATTTGGGGTTCGGGTCAAACTACTCAACCTCAAGTCCATACTCAGACTCAAGGTCACAATCCTTGGGGTTACTATCCTATTCAGCCACCACAGAACCGGCCAGGGTCTTCCCTTTGGGGGCAAACTGCATATGGTCCCACTGGTCTATCGACAGGGCTTCCACCCCAAAGTCACCAGTATCCACAAGTGAATCGGTAGTTGTATTTTCTTGCTACTTTGGATCTACCAGATTTGTCTAGGATTCTTAATGATCTTATTCGTCACTCTCCCCAATGGCCTGCTATTCCCGCAAATCTTCCATCGGATATTCAAAAATTCAATGGGAAGGGGGGAGAGGACCCAAATAATCATGTCATGACTTTCCATTTGTGGTGTTCATCCAACTCGTTGATGGATGACTCCATTAGACTATGTCTTTTTCAACGAACTCTTACGGCTGCTGCTGCGAAGTGGTACATTGAATTACCACGGGGTTTCTTTTCAGATTTCAACACCCTTGCAATGGCCTTTCTAACACATTACCAGTTATTGATCTGTTACGATACCAGAACTGAGATTTTAACCTCCTTCAAACAAATATCGAGCACTCATATATCTGATCATATTCATGAGTGGCGACAGAGGCGACGTCTCATTAAACTTGAGCTTCCCGATCAGTTACTGGCAGAATGGTTTACCAAGTCTTTTGTAAACAAAATTGGTAAAGACATTGCTATGGGCGGTGTTGTCACAGAAGAGCAGGCTATTAGTCGTGCTTAGTATCTTGATCTCGTTTATTCGCAAACGGGAACCTTGTCTGATTTACTACCTGATTTACCTCGTCCTGGTAGTTCCAACACTTCTGCTACTCTAGTTGCCTCGCATGCAGCTGATGGTGTGATTGGTACCACTCATAGCCACTCACATTCCATTTCAACTACAACCCCTAAATCCAATTCTTCTAATGTTCAAAGTGCTCCATCTCCTGCTCCTCCCACCAGTAAAACCTCTGAAGTGAACGTTGTTCAATCTACGCCGACCATAGCTCACAACACTTTTGAAACTTTAAAGTTGTCCCTCACAAAATCTCCTCTTCTTTTCCCTCCAGATTATAGTCGAGATTAATTTCTTTATCTAGCTGCATCTGAGTATACTATCGGCATGGTTCTCATTCAAGAGGATGATAACCACGATGAACATGTTATCTATTACTTGAGTAGAAGTTTATCATCCACCGAAATCAAGTACCATCATGTTGAGAAACTGGCTTTGGCTATTGTTCAAGCAGTTCAACGTTTTCGTCATTATATTCTCTCTAGGAAGACTACAGTGATTTCACACTGTAACCCCATGCAACATATATTGACATGTCAATTGCTGGGGGGCAAGTACTCCAAGTGGATTGTCATTCTCCAGGAGTTCGATTTGGAATTCGCTCGAGCCACGTCGAAGAAATCCCTCGTTTTCGCTGAGTTAATTTGTGATTTTCCCCACACTACCACGGAAAAGGTAGCAGTCGATTTGTTACCTGACGAGTCACTTTTCCTTATCAATACCAACGATATTTGGTACAGAGATATCATTATATATCTCCAAACTCAAACTTTTCGGCCTGCTTTGTCTAGTGCTGAACGTCATCGTGTTCGTTATCAAGTACGTCATTATATTATCCTCGACGATACTCTTTACCGTCAAGGCATTGACTCTTTATTTTGGCGTTGTTTAACTTTTGAAGAAGCTGAGAAAGTTTTGAATGACTGCCATTCGGGAGCATGTGGTGGTCATATGTCTGGGTATGCTACTGCCCAGAAAATCTTACGTGAAGGATACTTTTGGCCCTCGTTGTTTAAGGACTGCATTACTGCTGTTCAGAAGTGTCATGCCTGCCAGACCTATAATCAGAAGATTCGGTCGCATCCTGCTCCCCTTCATCCTGTAGTCTCAGTAGTTCCTTTTGCTAAATGGGGCATTGATTTCATGACATGTCACCCTCACTCGGCTGGGGGACATGGTTATATTATTGTAGCTGTTGATTATTTCAAAAAGTGGGCCGAGGCAATGCCGACATTCGACAATACTGGGAAGACTACAACATTATTCCTTTTCAACCATGTCATCACTCGTTTTGGTGTTCCTCAAGCTATCGTTACCGATCACGGTAGTCATTTTAGAAATAATATGATGTCTGAACTTACAGAGAAGTTGGGCCTTCGTCATGATAGCTCAACACCCTATTATCCACAGGCCAATGGCCAAGTCGAAGCCATCAATAAGGTTCTTATAACTATGATTCGACGGATGATAGGAATCCATAAAACC
>ML810248.1:45721-65282 GCA_009831015.1 Picea engelmannii
TATTTTATTCATTCATGAAATAAATTACATAGTATTACAGTTCTTCACTGCACCTTTCTTCTACTACCTCTGCTACTCTGCTCTACTCTCTCATACAATACAACAACAACAAAAAAACTATCTAAGGAGTGGCTCCTCGAGCTATTCTTCGTCTTGTCTGCAACCTATCTTATCAATTTATAGTGGTTACCTACTTTGTCCTATTACAATAACTATCAGTTATTCCCCGATAAGGGAATCCACTCTCTATCTGCAACTCCTTACAATTATACATGAATTTACAAAAAAGATATATTTAAAAATGTCGATTCCAAAATATCTCAACAACTTGTTCTATTTCTGAGGTAAATGTTGATTTGAAATTCTGTCATGCTAAGATGTCATATCCCTACTTCCATGCTTTCTTCTTTGAATTTTGAAGGCAATGCTCTTGCATCACCTCTCTTGCACTGATCACAGAGGTACCCCTCCCCCATAACCCCTTTCTATGCAGACCCACCAACCCAATTCTTTCTCACTTACCTCTCAAATTTCCCACAACCACAACCAAGAAGTTGACAGTCACATCCTTGACTTGGTCAACAACAACACCCATAACAATACTGACATCAAGAACATCAATTCCAATATTTCTACCCTAAATTCCAAATTTGACTCCTTTGACGAGATGAAAAACAACTTGACAACCTCTTCTGAAGAGATTAAAAATTGGATGAGTCAATTCTGAGGCCCTACCTCCTCTGAACAACCTTCACACCAAGAGGGCATTGACTCCTCCCATTCCATGGCCTTTCATTCCAACCCCCTTCATCGTGAACTGTATCCCAAATTTGAGGTGAATAAATTTGATGGCTCGGATGCCACAGACTAGTCTGTCACTCAAATGGAACATTATTTCTCCTTGTATGGAATTATTGATGATTTGACCAAACTCCATATCAATGTCCATTATTTGTATCCTTAATGCTGGAAATGATGGAAATGGTGTAAAAATTCACACCTAGGGTATATTGTTGGACCTAGTTTGTTGCATACCTTTATGAACACTTTGAATCTGACACATATCATTTGGATTGTTTGACCAAGATTAAACAGACTGGTACAATGGAAGAATATATCACCACTTTTGAGAAATTGGCTTTCCGAACAGATGGCATGTCTAACACCTTCTTTCGTGAATGATTTATTAGTGACCTTAAGGATGAAATTCAAGCCCATGTCCTAATGGATCACCCCTAGAATTGGCTTGAAGCTATTCAATGTGCTAAGCACAACAGGTATTCTCCTTCCAAAACAGGAGCTGAAGTTCCCCCCATGGGTCCTTGCAGAGGAGCATTAGAGATCCCTGCCCCCAGACCTAAAGTCTACAAAGTGGAGTATGATAGTACAAGACTTGTACTTGAGCTAGGAATCTCGTATGAGAACGGAGGGCCTGTCGCACTCTATGTGAAAGGAGCAGTGGTCGTCTCCAAATATGGGATTGGACCACTGCTCAAGGTAGAGGCGATCGAGACCATGGTGGCTAGGATTGGGGATGGTGGGGTAGGAGGTGGAACACCCCCTTTGACGACAACCGTGGTAGGAATATCAGGATTCCCAGAAGAAGAGGCATGATTTTCCTCCATTACCATCTGCTTTAAAGGTGTCGAAGGGTCCTTTAACAGAGGTTGGTCGGGTGTGATTTCCGGTGACCCAGTTGCTTCAAAAGACCCTTGTTGGTCTAGCTTTCGCCTTAACGGTGGCGGGGGTGGCTCCAGTGTAACCAGTGATAGGCCTAGAAGCTGTCGTGACCGGCAGAGCTCATGATCCTCCACTATGTGAGAAGATCAAAAAATTCACTAGGGCTTTCTATTTGTTCAAAAACAACACACACTAGGAAAGTACCTATAAGATAAAACAAGCAAACTCTAAACTAGTTGGAAGAACAGTTACAACAACCAACACTAGAGAAACTTACCAGTGCAAGTGCAACTCGAACACGGAAGCACCCTTCGGGTATACTCTACAAAGTGTGGCCTGATGTCTATCCTAGGTATCATGGTATACCCCCATAGTCACCTATGTATGTCTCTGAAAAAGATAGGCAAGTAGGTTGCCAGGGCGTGAACAGTCACTAGGCGGGCACAGTCAACAGTCAGGTAGACCACAATGAGCAGGGTATCGAGCCCAAAACTTTTCAAGGGTATCGAAGGCAAGTGGTTCGGAAGACAACTGAGGACCTTGAACGGATTCAAGACCCACAAAGCTCTGTGGCAAATGATATCGATGAAATCCCAAGACAAGCCCTCTATATGTGTTCTCCACCATGATTGGTCCGACTTTGGAGGGGTTATCTTTGTTACCTTTCCACATGCAACCTCGTTTTTATCCCTTGTGTTAGAGGGGGGTCCCAAATAACTTTCACGATACTGGACTTGGACACTCCCTAACTCAGACTCCAATGTTTGATTTAATGGCCTTGAAGAGTTTCCTCTCCAACCTAATTCAAGGCCCTAACCCTAAACTAGTTGGTTGACCCTACAAACATAAAAAGTCTAATGAATTTTAGATTTAGCATTAATTTTTATGGCTTGTCTTTAATTCAAAGGTTATGAAAGTGAAACTATTGATTTTTGAAAGATGAAAAACAAATAAACAGAAAGATGGAAACAAAATAACTTCTTCTTGAAAACGACTTTTCAAACTAAAAAAAAATAAATTCTAAGATCTTTAAACAACAAACTCAAAGCAGGATTTCATTTGACTATGAGTTACTTATGATCTAAGTAAATCGTCAAGAACTTATGAAAGCAAAGACTTTTCCTGGTTACTAATGCAAACCAACACTATTTAACCAAACAAATAAATAAAATATATATATATATATATATTTTTTATTTGAATGCTCACAAAGAAAAAAGGAAAAATATTAACAAATAAAGACTAATAAAACTTCTAGCCTAAGAACAGGTCACAAAGAGTCACTTTAAAAATAACACACAAGCAAATTAAAACTGGACTCTCACACTTGTCTAAAAACCCTATGAAAAGAAAATTTTGAGGAAAACTTCTTAATGAAAAAACAAAAAAAAACTATTGTTGTGATCAAACCTAAGTTACTAACTGCTATGAAAGAGACCCAAAAACCTAAGAGGTATAACTCTTGTCAAAGGAAAGGATGTCTGCCTTACCTTAAACAATAATTTTTTGCACACACACACTATTGACAGTTCAATGACAAGCGTATCCACGTGAGCTGTGTAAAGTCAAGGCACGTGTACATGCGTGCAGGCCTTATACAGGCCGCATGTAGCTCTGAAACTCTAGGACAAATGAAAATCCAAGCAATCAAGCCCAGGTAGAGACTACTAGTACTGAGAACCAGGATCTCTTGAAGACTCAGACACTTACTTTAACAGAAGAAACAAAGAGAAAACAATTCAAGAAAAAATTCATAGAACAAATCAATCTGAGGTGAAACCTAAGCTATAGACTGCAAACAAAAAAGACTAGAAAGAGTTCCAAAAAACCCCTAAGAAGGATTATTTCTGACAGGGGAGAGGATGACTTCCTCTCTAAAAGAAATTTTTTGGAATCATACACGCGACTGAAACTTCCTCAGCTAGCGTGTACACGTGGGCTGTGGGAAGGTAGGGTGCGGGAACACGTGTTCAAACCTTATACAGGACGTGTGTACCTCTGTGGGTCTCAAAAAATGCAGTCAAGAAAAGAAACAGAGAAAATTGGTATGGAAGACAAGAAACTTTGTAAGCTCAAACTTTTGCAGAAACTTTAAAAACAAGGAATGAAACCAGTTTTTAAAAATACCCAAGAAAAAAACATTCCCAGAAACCCTAGAGATCCCCAGTATGGTTGTCAATTCTATTGTGGGTGGGAAATCCCTCCTACGGACTAGCACTAAGGGTTTTATCATGCATGTAGAAATTACCTAAAGATTCTTACTTTTTACCATCATCCCATGCATAAACCCCCATTACTCATATATAAATACAAGGCTCAAGAGATTAAGTTGACGTACCTTATTTTTCATGTTTGATGTCGATCCCTTTTTGCGCTTGGTATTTCTTTGACTGCAACTCTCCTCCCAATGTTGACCTGCATTCACAAAAGACAAACAAAGAACTCCACATGCATTTGATCTATGAACTAATGGGTTATATATTTAATCAATGGAGCAATCAATATCCAAATATTGACAATCTCATATGGCGGGACGGGAAAAACAATTCTTTTATTAACTTCACAATGATACCTTACAATTATAAAGTCGGCTACTACTCCTCGATCCTGGTCCTGGGCTCTTCTTTCACTGTCTTCCAACTGCTTTGCTCTATACTTCTCTTTGCATAAGGATGGCTAAAGGTTGGGACAAAGAGAATGCTCAATCGGGTATAGTTTCTTTACTATGATTTTCCTCCTTTCAAATGGGACCCCTACCCCTTATTTTATAGGTAAGAAGGAGCTAGGTATTTGGTCGAATGACAGGCCATGCATGGCCGAAAGGTTTAGTTAACTTACCCAAAGTTGTGTGTTCCATCAACAACTTTTCTTTTTTCGTGCTTTTGTAGGTACACGCGGGTTGTCTTGGGTCAGCTAGCGTGTACACGCGTGCAGTAATGGAGCAGGGCACGTGGGGCTTTATAAAAGGGGTTTTTAAGAAGATTTGTTTAGTAGTGTTTTGGCAAAGAAGGAATCTGAGATGGCCTGAGGCGAGGTAAGCATGTCTGGTGCAAATTAGGGTTATAATAGATCCCGACCCAAAAATTCCACCCTTCCTTCCACTCCTCTTAATATACATAAATTAACCATGGTAGAAATGGTTGAATTCCAACTTAGGGTTCTTTCATATAACTGTGATGAAAAATATTTTTAGGGGCACAAGTGTAAGGAACAAAAGATTTTTTTGGCCATTTTTGCGGATATTTCTAAAGAGGATTTCAATGTTTCTCATTCTGAAGATATACCCCAAGTAGATGATCATGTATCACCCTTTGACTGCCCTCACTGGTATCTCTTATCCCCAAACCATTAAGTTAATTGGTTGTATCAAGCATTGGAAATTCATTGTCCTAGTTGATAGTGGAAGCACCCATAATTTTATTTATCGTTGCATTTCCCATAAGACCATGTTATATATATGGGAAGTCAACCATTTTCAAATAATGATTTCTAATGGAAATTCCATGAAACATGGGGGGCGTTGTGAAAATGTGCACCTGTAAATTGGTCATTACCACCTGAAATCTCATATGTTTGTTATTAACATGGGAAGTTGCAACAATATTCTACGTGTTGAATGGTTACTCACACTAGGCCCCATCACTATGGATTTCAAGAAATTAACCATGAAATTCAAATAGGATGGATAGCAATATCAGTTCCAAGGCATCATGACAGTCTCCCCGAGATCATCAATTCACACTGAATGGAGAAACTACTCAAAAAAGGTCATTCTAGCATTATTGCACATCTCCATGCCATTCAAGCAGTTGAGACCCCTTCACTTAATGTCCATCCTAACATACATTCTCTCCTCTCCAAACACCAATATATCCTTGACAACCCCAAAGTACTTCCCGCTTCTTTTGGTTCCCATGATCGTTCCATTCCCCTAGTCCCTGGCAATATTCCTCCCAATGTTCTCCCTTATCTTCACCCATTTTCCCAAAAAGAATAGAATTGAGAAAATTGTTTAGGAATTGCTAGTGGCAGGTGTTATCCATCATAGTACCAACCCTTATTCTTCTCTTGTCATCGTGGTACTCAAGAAATAAGGCACATGGCGCATCTACACTAATTTTTCATTCCCCAACAAAATTACCATCAAAGACAAATTCTCCATTCTTTTCATTGATGATATTTTGGATTAACTAAGTGGTTCTTAGTTATTTACCAAACTTGGTATACATTTTGGCTACCCCCAGATACATATGAAATATGTCAATATTCCCAAAACTAACTTTCAAAATCATGAGGACCATTATGATTTCTTGGTCATGGCTTTCAACCTATGTAATGCACCTTCCACTTTTCAAAGTCTCATGAATCATGTCTTATTTCCTTTTCCTCTGCCATTTTGTCTTAGTTTTATTTGATTATATCCTCATCTATAGTAAAACTTGGCAAGCCCATCTTCGCCATGTGGATCAAGTCTAACACTTACTATCTTAGGAAAAATTCTTTCTCAAATAATCTAAATGTTATTTTGGAGCTCCTAAAGTAGAGTATCTGGGCCATATTGTTGGCAAGGATGATGTTTTCATGGATCCTAAGAAAATATAATCTATGAAGGATTAGTCCCATCCTAAAACTCAAAAAAGTTTGAGAGGTTTCCTGGGTTTAACAAGTATTGAAAGTTTTTTCATATTTATGGAAAAATTGCATCTCCCCTCACTACTCTTGTTAAAAAGAATGATTTAACTTGGACTCCAACAACCGATCAACACTTCCAAGCCTTGAAAAAGGCTATGTGCATGAATCCTGATATGGCAATGCCTGACTTCACCAAGACTTTTGTTCTAGAATGTGATGCTTCTGGGAAAGGCATTGGGGTGGTTATCATGCAAGATGGTAGACTTTTTCCTTTCACTAGAAAACAACTATCTGAGAGACAATTGGGCCAATTTGACTATGGAAAGGAAATGTTGGCTATTCTACATGCGGTGGATCTATGGTGTCCTTACTTGCTTAGGAAATTCTTCCAAATTAAAACATATCATCATAGCCTCAAATATTTCTTGGAACAAAGAATTTCATCCCCTTAGAAACATAAGTGGTTGACCAAAATGTTTGGCTAGGATTATGACATCATTTACAAGAAATGAGAATAAAATTTGGTTGTTGATTCCCTTTAACAGAAATATGAAGAAGAAAGGTCCCTCTTCTCACTCTCCTTCATTATATCAGACTGGTTAAAGGTAGTTCATGAGGAATGGTTCCAAGATCCCCAATTGTCTTGCCTAATCCAATAATTGCAACAAATAATTCATCTTCAGGATACTCTTGGTACAATGAGGAGCTTCACTATAAAGGTATCCTATATTTAAGAAAAAATTATCACCGTAAATCCATTGTGCCCTTCTAACTTCATGCTTCACCAACAACATGGAATTTAGGTTTTCACAAAACATATGAAAGGATCAAATGTTATTTTTTATGGGAAGTCATGAAACGGGAAATCCACACCTTTGTGCATGAATGTGATACTTGTTTATGCAATAAGGGTGAAACGAGCAAAATTTCAGGAACACTCCAACCTATCCCTATTCCACCTTCTATATGGATGGATATTTTTATATACTTCATTGTCAAATTACCCAAATCTGGAAATAAATCATTCATCATGGTTGTAGTTGATCTCCTTTCCAAATATTCTCATTTATATGCCCTCCAACACCTATTCATAGCATTCGTTGTGGCTCAAATTTTCATGGATAATATCTTAAAACTTGATGGAATACCCCACTCTATTGTCTTCGACTGTGATCCAACCTTCACCAAAAAATTTTGTCAATAATTAATCAAGCTCCATGGAACCCAATTGCATCTCATCAAGACCTATCATCCCCATACTAATGGTCAAAATGAAGTTGTCAAGAAGTGCTTGGAAACATATTTGAGGTGTTTCATTTAGATAGACAAACTCAATGGGCTTAATAGTTACCACTAGATGAATGGTGGTACAACAAATATTACCATGTTGTCGCTCTTATGACTCCCTTTAAAGTGGTCTATGGTCAAAATACACCTTTTGTATTCTCCTACCTGCCTATTGTATCTAAGGTCCAGGACATAGACGACACCCTTATAGTCTGAGTTGCCATTCTCCATATGCTTGAAGAGAATTTAGTCATGTATTAGAATCACATGAAGCAACAAGTTGATCAAGGTTGTTTAGAACACCAATTTTCTTAAGGGGACTAGGTGTTTCTTTGTCTGCAACCTTATAAGAAAAAATACCTCAAATCAAATCATGTCGGGGATTAGGTGTAACCTGATATGAAACAAATAAATAGAATTGTAAATAATCGAAGAAGAATAACCTTCAAAGAAAATAGGTGGTGTCTAAAGACATTGTTATAACACTTAAGCAGAGTGCATTGTGATCATAACATCACAATGCATATTGAACACATACACCATTTTCAATATTGGCATAAAACACCCTATATAATGACCCATAGGGTCCACTATTTATAGCCTCAATATCTAACCAACTTCATTGCAATTAGGAAGATCTTGTCCACATAAAACCGTCGGTGGTTAGAGTTGACTTCATCAAATACACACTATCTAGTCGGCTCAACAAGTATGCTCGACCCGACCATCCATGCATCCAACTTTTAGTCGATTTCTTGTTTGGTCAAACCATCAATCGAATGTCTTCAATTATTGGTCGAATATCTGACCTATATGCATGTCGATTACTCAACCAACTGATGTAGATATATAGTTGATCGCTTGATCGATTGTTTCTAGATATTGGTTGACCACTCCATCGACTGATTCCAAGAGAATTTTTATGAACCATCAGAACCTGAGGTTCCAACACTCCCCCATTAGCACATGGATTTGGAGATTCTGGAGGTGAAATTAAGTCAGCGAGACACTCACCCATAATTGTAGCTTCTTGAAGCCCAAGCATCGAACAAATCTTGATAAAATTAGCTTCAAACAAGGGTTTTGTAAATATATCGACAATTTGATCATCTATTGTTGTTCACTGCAGAAGGGAGATCATAAGTCATAGCAATTTCAATTGAAGGATATGGTGGACTAGTTGAACCATAAATTTATTGACTAGTTGACTCGGAGGTCAATGACCCAAACGAAACATGAACAGAGTTCGATTGTCCAGTCGAAGAAATGGAAAAAAGAACAAGAGAACCAAATTCGAGAAACAACATCAAATTGATCATCCTATATCAATCTAGAGGACGCATTCAAAAACTTGATGCCAAAATACTTCTAATCAAAACATACATTTCTTCAGATAATGATCTATTGTTTGATAGGGTCAAACAATTGATAGGCTTTAGACTCTTCATAGTATCCCATCATGGTGCAAGAATGACTCGTTTCTTTCAATTTCTTTTTGCAATCATCGGAAATATGAGCCCAATAAACACATCCAAACACACATAGGTGGTCGATGAGGGGATTCCTTCCACACCATAATTTGACTAGATTCATCTAAATAAAAAATCGATTCGAGATGTGATTGAACAGATAGTTGGCACAATAGACATCATCATCCCATAAGTGAGGGGGGGAATATTTGGTCTACAAAAGACATCTATCCATTTCGACTAGCGTCTAATTCATGTGTTTAGTAACACCATTCTATTGATAGGTATGAGGAACCAACCATTTCCAGTCAATGCCAAATTGAACCAGGTATTCTTCAATAGGTCAATTCACATACTCACCACAATTATATGATCTCAAGCACTTGATGGGTCAACCATAGTGATTTTTAGCAAAGGCCCTGAATTCTTTGAACTTTTCAAAGACAAGATTCTTGTTTCCAAGAAATAAACCCAAGTGAAATGAGAGAGATCATCAATAAAATTCAAAATATACCTTGCACCTGCTAAGGAAGGTAGATTGATGCAACATAGATCACTTTGTACCAGTTTTAGGAGGTTCTTTTCTTTCCATACTTTTCTAGATTCAAAGGGTGCATGATGATGTTTTCCAAGCACACATCCTTTATAGACTCCATTAGGGGGGGGGGGGGGGATTTAGTTATACCAACAACCATATTCTAAGTTTCCATCGACTGTTGACTTTGAAAATTTAGGTGTCAGAGTCGTTCATGCCAAGTTTGACTTTGTTTATCAGTGTGAGCAATAAGAGAAATTGGTTCAGAGTTGGGTCAAGTCATGTCACAAAACTTATACAAATTGTACTTCGGGTCAAGAAACCCTCTAGAAACAATAGATCAACCTTTCTTCAAATATCGAAAAAAGAACCAATCTAGAAAAAAATCAACAATCTTACTTATATGTGTTAATTGAGAAATCAAAAAAATATTGGCATTGAGGTTTAGTACATGATAGATTTCGAAAATCCTCCCATGTCAACAAGGAACATTACCATGATCGGAAATGTCGAGAGAAAAGTCATAAAAAACATAGATTTTCTCTCCATAGTTGTTTCTAAGGACGTGAACAAGGAAGCATCTGTATCCATATGATGAGTGCATACATAATTGACTACCCATTCATTCTGCATAGAATGAGAAAGAAATGCTTGAGAACTTTCGACTTGGAATGTGAAATTATCAATGGGTCAATGAACAACCAACATGTCCCCTTCAAGGAACTTGACCTTCTCCTGTAGGTCATCTCTCTTCTTGTAGCAGACTTTCTCGACATTTCTAGTCTTTCCATAGTAGTGGCATGTATTCTTCTTTCGATTATGACCAAGTGCATCTATATTCCCTTTAGGTTTCTCGTCAATACATATAGGTCTTTGTATAGGAGTATCAAACCATCCTCTTTCCTTGTGATTCAACTTTCCCTTTACCTTGAGCAAGCAAGCTTGATGTTTTCCACAAGTTTTCCTTCATCGAGTAATATGTATTGATCAATTATTAGTAAGCCATAGAAAGCTTCAAAAGTGTAATCCTTACCATATTCCGTACGTTCCTACCATTTGGTACAAAAATTTGAAACAACCATGTCAAAAGGTGTTCTCATATTCATCAGGACCAACTTATTGAGTTGTCTATCTTTCTTCAAAAAATTATTTCCACATTTGCCAAATTTCAACTATAGCTCCTTCACTCACGCTAAATAGTTCTCAATTTCGTCGAAAGAATGAGGATAGAGAGAGATAAAATATTTCTCCAATTGCATGATGTGGATTTCATTGACTTTGTCAAATAGATACTTCAGCTTCTACGAGACTTGATGAGGGCAGTCAATTCCATTGGCGTCAAATCAAATCTCTCGGGGGATATAGGTCATGATGACCCCAACATCCTCATCCTTCTTTCCATCAATAACAAATTTGTCCCAATCATATGTTGGATATAGAATCAGAGTCTTTGTATATTTCCACGGTCCTTTACTCTCCAATAGGTTTTCCATGTCTAATGCCTAGAAATCATAGTTTGATCCATTCAAAACAAGAGGATCAATCTTCGAATCCATCTTCTATATATTGATAGGTCTGATTTGTTTCCACAAGTTACAATAAAAAAATCACTGACCCAAATTCAATCACAAAGTGGATCTAACTGAACAATATTTTTGGACAATAGGCGAGGTCACAATCATCCACTCGGATACCATGTTGGGTATTAGGTGTAACCTGACACAAAAAAAATTAAAAAAAGTTGCAGATAATCAAAGAGGATATCCTTCAAATCAAATAGGTGGTGTCTAAAGACACTATTACAACACTTAAGCACAGTGCATTATGATCAGAATATCACAATGCATATTGAAAACACAGACCATGTTCAGTATTGGTGTACAACACCCAATATAATGCCTGATCGGGTCTATTATTTATATCCTCGAGATCTAACCAAATTTGGTGGAATTGGGGAGATATTTTCCACATATAACCATTGGTGGTTAGAGTTGACTTCGTCAAATATGCACTATCTAGTTCACTCGACAAGGATTCTTGACCTAACCATCCATGCATCCAAATCGTAGTTGATTTCTCAGTTGGTCGATCGACCGACCAATTGACTTCAACTGTTGGTCTATTGTCCGACCAACGGGCATGTTTTCTACTCAATCAATTGATATAAATATATGGTTGATCATCCTACTGATTGTTTCCATATTGACTGATTCTAGGATAAGTGTGATGAACCATCAGAACCTAAGGTTCCAACAGATCACTATCAGAAACTTTCTCCCAAGTTTTATGGCCCTTATATAATTCTCAAGTGTGTGGGCCTTGTGGCCTACAAGTTATCTCTCCCTGTTCACTCTAAGCTCCATCCTATTTTTTGTGTTTCTTGCTTGAAGAAAGTGATTGGAACCAAGTGCCAGACTCAAACTAGTATCCTTGAATTGGATGAAGAAATATCCATTTGGTTGCATCCCTAATCAGTCTTATACCACCATGAGTGTTGTCTCCATCATCACATAATCAAGGAAGATTTAGTTCAGTAGATAGATACACAACCAAAGGATGCCACATGGGAACTGGTTTCCATTCTGCAACAATTTTCACATCTCAGTCTTTGAGGATAAGGTTTTTTTCAATGGCGAGGGAATGTTAGGGTCCTAACCTCCCTAACCCCTCAAGAAAATAGAATAATATGTTTTTCTATGTAATAAATGATAACATTAGTACATAAGACCTATGTAATAATGTGAACATGTCTAACATAAGAGTACTTAATAGAAGGTTGTTCTTCTAGAAATATCTTCCTCTAGAATGTTTTCTAGAATATTGAAATAGTATAAATATGAGTATAAATCATGGAAAAATTTTGTCTTGAGAATCATTTTGTACTTGACCTCTTCATTGTTGGAGGTTTCCCCCTTTAATAGTCAAGTGAACTTGGTTATCAACATATTAAAGTTATCATTTTTGGAATCAATTGTGTCATTGTTCTCTATATTTTTCTTTTTCTGCTGATAATTGTTATTACAATTTTGTTTATGCTCTAATAATAACATCTAGTACCTTAAAAAGTAGCAATGCCTAGCTTATGCACAAAAGGCTATTTTTTCTACTTTTGAAAACATACAACTATTCTATAAACAAAATAGATTCTAGGGTGAGAAAATCTCCCTCAATATCCTAAATGCATTGCTCGCAAAGCCAAACTTTTGGTGGCACCTGATTTTCCATAAATTTTCAACACTCAAGCTATCCTAGATGCATCTAGATTTATGCATCTTTGTCCCTATCTTGTGCTACCTATCAACTTTATATGATTATTTTCTTTTCATTTCATGGAAAATTCTAAACCAAGTTCAACTCCATCTCATAACACAATTCCATATAGTGGATTTCTTCATTCCACTACTAGCACATTCCAAGTGAGTTGAATTTCTTCAATTTATTCACATTCTTTGCACATAAGTTGTTGATCCATATCCCATAATTGTTCTATATGTACATATACATTTCCTACTAATATGGTTCATCCATCACATGCATGAAGTGCATGTTCTCTTATTCTTTGAAGATTTCTTCTACCATACCAGGATTTCAACGATTCCTTCATGTGCAAGCATGATGTTCATCATGCTCTACAACCTTTTACTTGGTTTCCTTTCTCGAATTAAATGGGCTAAGAAATTATACCCTTCTTTTATGCATGATGTTGTCATTCTCCATAAGATGGTGTCTTCCATATCTCTATAAAACATTCACTTGTTGCATACAATAAACAACTATAATAACCAAGAGCACAACTCTTCTTTGCAACTTAAATTGAATTTACTAGTTTTAGTCAATTCATTGCATGCTTTCCCATGCTCATGGAAACAACAACCTTGACTCCTTCCTTTTTCATGCTTGATCCTCTAAGTAAAATATATAAGAAACCTCAACCATATTTATTCATGGCATTTAGCCCTTTTGTTACCAAGCCTTGTTATTAGGCTCTCAAATCGAATATCTTGGCTCATAAAAAGAGTGCCACCATATTTACACTAGTCATCCTCATTTCAACATTCAACCTACTAGTTGAAAAACACCCTAGATTTCCATGCCTCTTCCCAAACAATTTTCCCTCCACATATCTATGCAAGCACCATTATAAAACATTTTTTTTCCAAGACAAAAAATCAAAACTCCTTTTCGAAGATAGAAGGAAATTACATTCGTAAGGTGTCGAAGAACTGCTTGATTTAGAAAAAAAGATCAAGGTCCCTAGTATAAAAACTAACATAATTTGGTATTCCAAAAACATAGGTCTACTAAATAATTAAAATTTCTCCATTGTCTATAATTTTTCAACAAAAAAGACTTAAAACAAGCCATGAAAAATACATCAAAATGGAAAACATTGTGCAAAAAATACTCCATCAAAACATCTCAACTTCTAAGAAAAATAAAAGTATATCTAGATAGAAAGAAACTATTAACTAAAGCAATTCATACTAGGCCAATAATAATCCAATCAAAACCTACCCGAAGAAGAGGTGAGAACACCTTCTCTACATTCCTAAACTTCTTAGAAATGGTCTTCCATATTGTTGTAACCCTTGAGATGCTTATAGATAGGAAACTATGCCAAGGAATCCATTAGATTGATTGAATTGTTTTTAAGTATGTCTATCCTAAAAAAGAGTGTTTTGTTGCTAATTTAGGCTTGTGTCTTTAGTCTTTAAATATTTAAGGATTTAAGATGAGAAGTAAAATCTTTCTATGTTTCAGACAATTTAAAAGCTTTAGAATATGAAAGAAGAATATGGAGGAAACAGACTGAAAATAAAAGCAATGTACCCACTGATAAATATTAGTTAATTTATAGGAAGAAGAACTGATTTATGGTTATGTATCATAAAATCATAATACAATTTGAATTTAAAGAATACTTCTTTTTAATTCAAAAAGGAATAATAAAATGGAAGCACGGGTCTTCTTTATATTCATAGTACATTTGAACAAATATAAAACTTCTAATGATACCTTTGCAATTTTATGACGGTAGTTGTTGTACTAATTCATCAAATTCATGGTAGTAGATACATTTAAGAAGAAATAAAAAGCATGCAGATAGCACAAAGAGAGAAATCACATAATATGAAACATAAAAGTTTGAATCTTCACAACTTGTAGAGATTTTTACTAAAACTTAAGCTAAGGCCAAAAAATATCCCTTTTACATTGATTTCTCATGTACATTTATACAAGATAGGTCGAAACCAAAAATGGTTATTCGATCCTATTTTCCATAAAATTGAGATTCAACAAAATCTTTGACTCCCTAGAAATCGGACAGCTAGAGGAGTCAATTCCTAGTTTTCTTCTTATTTGATAAGTCACCTTACCAACAGCTAGAGGAGAAGATTCAAAGTCATATATGATGGATAATTGAAATATTTCATTTTCCTAAATGCAATATCCAACTTAGTGTATCTTTCGTATGTAGGGGTATGTGAGAATAGGTTTTTTGTTTTCCATAAAACATAGAAGTCATCTATGAGTAAGACAACAATGGTTTGACCTCGTAGAGTGTCGGCCATAGTTTGAAACTTATCATATTTCTCCCTGGAAACAAACAGACTTTTTTTGTAACTTTCATATGACAGTAACTTGCCATCTTTATCCCAAGATGAAAGTAACCCCATTTTTACTAAATTCTCGAATTTGTTGGAAAAACATTCCACATTCCTCTTTAATGTTGTTCATTCATTCTAGTCTTGTTGTATTAGGCTCCTCTTTGTGAAGATTCATTCATTTTCCATCACCATTGTTGTTCTGTCATTAACACCTTTCTTCAACAATGTTTCTCTTGAATTTGAATTCAGGAACTTTATGATTTGAGTGGCTACTTGTGGTCTTGTTCCTAATTCATGAAATGATTTTTGGATCACATCATCTTATTCATCTACCAGCAACATTTCATCATCTATAATTTTGAAATAATCCCAAAGTCCATCCACTTCACTGATAATTTCATCCCAGATGAGATGCTTGGCTCCTACCAAATATGGTTTACTTAATATTTTAGTCTTCATTTGTTCCATATCATTTAACGTAACACACCCACCCTTTTGAAGGAGTTTCTATAGTGTAAAGCCTCTAAATTTTTGTTTTTGTTCTCCTTCAACTATCTCATCTCGAATCATCTCTCCGAAACGATCCTCCTCCTTAAACTTATCCGTAGTATTCTAGCGACTACAGTAAGACGCTAAACCAAAATTTGGTTTATATCTCACGACCTTCTTAATCCTCCTCAATGTGACCCCTCGCAATGACCTGGGGGCCAAGATTTCGAACACTTTGGGACTTCACGTATCGTGAAGTTGGAAATTAGTCCATCTCTCTTCCTCTAATTCCTGAAACTTTGCTTGTGTCAGATCGACGACCATGTCTCCTCTCACGATCTGATGGTTCATATCAACTTGTGAGTTCGGACCTCGTGTGTTCTCACAACTCCACCTTTGACCTTCCTGATTTGTGAGTCAGCGAAATTTTGATCTCCCACCACGTGCCCTATCTTGATGGATGGCTAGGATTGTTGCGACTCCCAGCTCCTTGCAAATCTTCTGAGGTCTGAATCCTCAAACTCCCAGATCTGTTGTCACCTATCCTCGGACAATGGATGGTTCTGATTAACTTCAGAACTTTGGGACTTCTCAAAATTCCACTCCCCTATGCACTTTCAAAGGGTTATACCTCATGCACTTTTCTCGGGATCTCAAGGCTATGGTCCTCCGTGCATAGATCCAACGAATGAGATCTGTTCTCTCCCTGTGCGCGAACTCTGAAATCACAGATCCAATGGTCGAGGTGGGTCCCGAAGGATCCATAGATCAACGGCCCATGTTACTTCGCGATTTCAGGTGTCGGAGGTTTGGGTCGCTCCAACCCTTAATCCTCCTGATACGTGAACTCTAAACTCGCATATCCAACGGTCGAGGTCGATCCCAAAGAATCCATATATCAATGACCCACGTTACTTCGCGATTTCGGGTTTCGTAGGTTTTGGTCGTACTAACCCATAATCCTCCCGATACGTGAACTCCGAACTCGTGGATCCGAGGGGCTAGAAGGGGTTAACTCCCATGCTCTTTCCCATAGCCAATGACCATGACAGCCCTTGGCTCCTTCCGGATGGATCTTGTCCGCTCGTCCTTTGGACAAGGAAAATCTTTCCCTTTCAGTATTTTCATATCGCTATTTTCCTAAATTCTCTCTTTGAATGGGTTACGGACTTGGGTATGGAAATTCACATGGAAAGGGGGTCAGGGGAAAGTATTCTCTTCAGACATATGGTTTCAAATCTATACGATCTTTCCTATCTCGACCATGTTACGAATTATGCCCAGGAAGTCCTCCGGAGTGAAGCTGGGCATATAGTTTATCAGTGGGAATTGTGAGTTCCCAAGGAGATGGAAGCATATGCATAACATAACCATTTCACACAGAGATGTTCATACATGAATATATATATGTGTGTGTGTGTGTGTGTGTGTGTAAAAACCAAGAAATCATTCATCATTCTAACTCAACAATTAAAGCCGAGAAAAGACTTATCAGAATCAGACAATGTGAAGCAACTATGGGAAGGGGTGCTCCTTTCCACCCAACCATAGGCTCAGTCACTCCAAACGGATTTAACACTAGCCACCCCCGAGCTAGACCACGATGTTCTTCTCACTCAACCACAATAGGGACAGAGGTTACTCTCCTCTTCCTGCAGGGTCCTGGCAATGGTTTACACGATACCAAGCAAGGAGGACTAGCTTCGTTTATCATCTTGTATCATAACCTTCTCTACCATTTCCTATGTCCGGAATGCTTAGTTTTTCATTCTTTCTTGAATCCCCGAGATTCATTTCCCGTCTCTATACTCTTCACATGTGCGTTCTTTTCCCCTTTACCCACCACACCTTCCCTTCTCGCCTCTTTCAACAGGGTCATGTGTGGCCCGATTTCCCAGTCAACGGTCAAGTATGGAAGCCTTGTGGATGAGTGCTTACACACCCCATCCCTCATTAACTCTTGAGTAGGTCTTACCACCCACCAGCCTGATTGTAATTCACTTATGGGTCAGAGGACGGTTCTGGTCCTGATCAATTAAATTCATTAAGAACTGGTTTGGTGAAGGTTAATGCAACCATTCTTGGTCCCCTTCACCCTTTCTTTGTATAGCATTTGTGGTATTTCTAAGTACACCCCCCTTCCATTAGTCATTCAACACTTGTCCATTTTCGTAGTAAATAATTATGTTCAAATTCGTTTACCTTTCAAACAAAGGTCCATTGAATCAATATTCACACATATAAAGTTTGCCATAGTATTTTGGCCATTTATAGTTATATTTACAAACAGGGGGAAACAAGGTGTCACAATTCCCTCCCCCTTAAAGGAACATCATCTTTGATGTTCTGTATATTAACATGTCCTGTATGTACAGAAGTGAACAAAAATGGGTATGCATGTCTCATGGCATCCTCCATTTCCCATGTGGCCTCGTCTGGGCCAAAGTTTTTCCACTGCACCTTGACATGTGCAATGGTTCGGTTCCTGAGTGGGGTTTCCTTCCTGTCTAGTATGCATTGAGGTTCTAGCAAGAATTATCCCTCCAGTTCCACCTGGATCACAGACCAGTCAATTATATGATTAGAATCATTTTCATATTTCTTCAGCAATGAAACATGGAAAACATTATGTGCTTTTACTGTGGGAGGAAGTGCTAGCCTATAGGCTACAAGTCCCATTCTATCTATAACTTCAAAAGGTCCACAATACCAAGGTGTCAACTTGTCACAAGCTCCCATCCTCAGGGAACTCTTCCTGGGCCTAACTCTGAGATAGACATGGTCTCTCGTCTTGAATTCTCTAGGGGTTCTCTTTATGTCGGCATAAATTTTCTGTCTATTCTGAGCGATTTTCATATTTTTCTTTATCTAAATAACTTGTTGTTACATTTATTTCAACATGTCGGGTCCAATCGTAATTTTGTTCATGGGATTACTCCAACTGACTGGAGTGTTGCATGACCTACCATATAGGACTTCGAAGGGGCTCATCTTTAGTGATTCTTGGTAGCCGTTGTTGTAGGAAAATTCCACCGGTGGGAGGTAGTCTTCCCACTTTTTAGGTTGATGCATTACATTCATCCTTAGCATGTCTTCTAATATTTGTTTCACTCTTTTCATCTGTCCATTAGTTTGAGGATGATAGGTTGTGCTAAACAATAATTTGGTCTCCAGACTAGCCATCAAGGATTTCCAAAAGTTTGTGTTATGAACATAAAATATACATAAATAGATATTCATAATATAATAATAGTTAATAAATAATAATTATTAATAATGAAAGGTCATGTCTCAAAGGACATGACTATTGGTAAAGGGAACCCCTGCGTGGGTATATAAACAAGCCCTCATTTCTCAATTGTAATCATCTCATTATATCTCATCTATTATCTTATTATTCATTTATTATTTACAGTGCTATATGGATTACTTTGTTATATTCCAGATATTTTGGATTATTCTTGTGTGAGAGAACTTTGTTCGTCTCATTTGGTATCAGAGTTGTGTTTTTCTGATCTTGGCCTTTGACCACCCTCTTTATCAGATCTTGTCTGAGTCGGCTTTTAGCCAAACCCATCATTTCAGAGTTTCTCTGAAAAATCTGGTCCTTGACCACCAACTTGGCCTTTGGCCATATTTTCCAGGCTTGTCTGACAAAGGCTTTTAGCCACTCTCAATTTTTTTCGGAGCTTCTCCAACTCTAGGGTCTTTTGACCACAGATCGACTCTTGGCCATCTACAATTCGAAAATTCCATTGAAAAAAAAACACTAGAAATTTCGAAAAAAATATATATCAGTCTGCTGCTAGAGTATAAAAGGAAAAAAAAGAAGGGAATAAGTATATATATATATATATATA
>ML810248.1:67398-87645 GCA_009831015.1 Picea engelmannii
TGGTAAAGGGCACCCCTGCGTGGGTATATAAACAAGCCCTCATTTCTCAATTGTAATCATCTCATTATATCTCATCTATTATCTTATTATTCATTTATTATTTATAGTGCTATATGGATTACTTTGTTATATTCCAGATATTTTGGATTATTCTTGTGTGAGCGAACTTTGTTCGTCTCAGTTTGAGGTAAATTTTGTGTCTCTGTCAGACACGATCTCCTTAGGCATGCCATGTAGTCTGAATATCTCCTTCATGAATATGTTGGCAATATCTATTACCTTGCAAGTATATTTTATGGGAATAAAATGAGCGGACTTGCTCAATTTATCCACCACTACCATGATGGTGTCATTCTGCCTGGCCGATGTTGGTAATCCGGTGATGAAATCCATGGAGATGGTCTCCCATTTCCATTTCAGGATTGGTAGAGGTTGAAATAATCATGTTGGGTGTTGGTGTTCTTATTTAACTTGCTGGCATTCTAGACATTTAGCTAAATACTCAGCTATGTATTTCTTCAATCCAGGCCAATAGAATTGTTTCCTGGTGGTCGTGACCATCTTTTGATAGCCCAGATGGTCGGTGTATGGTCTCTTGTGCAATTTGTCCATTATGAACCTCTTAAATTCGTCACAACTCAGAATATATAGCCTATTTCAGTAAGTCAACAAACCTCCATCTAGCATCTGGTATCCTTCATACTTTAGCCCTGCGGGTTCTTGTTCCAGGTACGAGGTCACGGTCTAGAAGAATGCATGTTTTTCTTGTGCATTCCTCAATCTTTCCTTGACATTCATCTCGCATGTGCTCACCGCTACCAGGTGAATTGTTTTCATACTTCTACTAAGGGCATCGAACACCTTATTTTCCTTTCCTTTGATATGTTTGATTTTGAAATCAAACTCGCTAAGGAGGTCCATCCACCTAGCTTGTCTAGCATTGAGTTTTGGTTGGTCAAATAGGTGTCGTAATCCACAATGGTCTATCATAAGTACAAATTTCCTACCCATGAGGTAATGCCTCCACATTTTCAAATCGTGCATTATGGCGGCTAAATATAGATCATGGGTCACATAGTTGATTTCATGCTCATTCAATTTTTGAGATTCATAGAAAACTACGCTTCCTTCTTGGATAAGGACTCCTCCAAGTCCTTCATTGCAGGCATCTGTGCACACGAGGAAGTCATTATCGGGATCGACGATCTTCAGAATGGGTGCATGGGTCAGAAGGTGTTTTAGCGACTGAAACCATTCTTCACATTATGATGTCCAAATGAATTTAACCCCCTTCCTCTGGATGGCAGTGATTGGACAACCAATCTTGGAAAACCCTTTTATAAACCTTCTATAGTATCCTGCTAAACCCATAAAGGATATGATATCTGAAACATCCTTTGGGTTAGGCCATTCCATGATGGATCTGATCTTGTCAGGGTCTACTGCTACCCCTTCTTCAGATATGACATGGCCCAAGTAATGTATTTTCTTCTGGAAAAAGTCACACTTGCTAAATTTGGCGTAGAGTTGATGCTCTCTTATCACTTGAAGTACAAGTCTAAGATGTTCCTCATGTTCCTCTCTACTCTTGGAGTAGATTAAGATATCATCAGTAAAAACCAATACAAACTTGTCTAGGAATTTGATGAGTACATTTTTCATCAAGCACATAAAGGTGGCAGGGTCATTGGTTAATCCAAATGGTACTACCAGAAATTTGTAGTGACCATATCTTGTCCTGAAGGAATTTTTGTGGATGTATTCATCCTTGATTCGAACTTGATGGTATCCAAATCTCAAGTCAATCTTTGAGAAGATGGAAGCACCCCCCAATTGATTGAACAAGTCATCGATTCTGGGTAAGGGGTATTTGTTCTTTATTGTTACTTTATTGAGTTGTCTATAATCTATGCATAGTCAGAATGTACCATCTTTATTCTTCAAAAATAGGATTGGTGCTCCCCATGAATACATGCTAGGTCATATGTATCCTTTTTCCATCATTTCCTTTAGTTGTAGTTTGAGTTCAACTATCTCGGGTGTACTCATCCTATAGGGGGTCCTAGATACTGGTACCACTCCAAGTTCAAGTTCTATTGAGAAGTCAATATCTCTTCTCGGAGGTAGACCCGATACCTCTTCTGGAAACACATCTCTATACTCTCTTATTATGGGGTGGTCTTCTAGGCTTGATCTATCATCCTTAATAGATTCCAACACCTGTATTGCATATAGAGGACATCCCTTTCTGCAATACTTTTTCATTTGAAGGGTTGATACTCCTCTCATTGAGACATGCTTCTGAATCCCTTGGAGGGTTATCTTTCGTCCTTCTTTATTTACACATTCTAAGGTTTTGTGGTAACAGTCCAGCTTAGTTTTATATGCAGCTAGCCATTCCATACCAATCAGCAGGTCATACAATCCTAGGGGAAGTATGTTAAGGTTAGCTTGGGTGGGAAATCCATCCACAGTGAATTGGAAGGTTGGTACGACCTCCACTATTTTTCTTTTGGTGCCAGTAGCTAACTGTACCAACCATGGCTTAGCATGTTTATGTGGATTTAATTTACACTTATCAACAGCCTGAGGGGCCACATAACTCAAATTTGAACCAGGGTCAATTAAAATAGATACTATATGGTTGGCGATCATACCTTCCATATCCACCACTGAAGCTTGGTGGTCGGCTTGCTTATTATCCACGGCTGCATAAATTCATGGCATATTCCCAGCCACATCATTGATGGTGGTAGCTTCTTGGACGTTGTAAATTATCCTACTATTCTATTGTTTGTGCGGACAATCCCTCAGTAGATTTTATTCTCCACAACCCCAACATTTCAAGGGTTCTTTCTTTGGGTTATCAATCTTTCCTAGGGTTGATCCAAAAGGTTTATTTCCACTCTGGGACGGGAATTTCTGTTGGCGTACACTTCGGGTAGGAAATCTCATCCTTGAATCCTTCTTATAGTTTTTAAAACTTGTGGGTTTAAACCCCTTTTTCTGGAAACCCGAACTATTCTTCTGCTTCCAGCCTTCGGGAGGTTCTGTCTGAAACCCAAGTTGTTCATAACAATATCTTGCCTTTTGGATAGTGTCTTCTAGGGTATTTGGCTTGTTAAACTCAATTTTGTTCTGATAGTCCTTAGGTAGCCCACTGATAAATCATTGCACCTTTGCCCTTTCCTCTTTTATGTAGGGTACATACCTCAACAACTCAAGGAATCTGCTGACATATTCCTCTATGGTGAGTTGTCCTAGCTTGAGTTCATATAACTCTTTAGTCTTTTCGTCGAAATATTTTTCCGACAGATACTTCTTCCTGAAGTATTTCTCAAATCGTACCCAAGATAGGTCCTCTTCATGAATCCCTTTTACATTCTTAATGTATTCCCACCAAATGGAAGCCTTTCCATTCATGTTGAAAGTGGCTACTCGGACCTTCAAGTTTTCATAGAAGTCATGGACTCTAAAATAATTCTTTTGTCCAAGCAGCCAGGCCTCCGCCTCCTCTCATTTCTTAATCTCACCATTGAAAGAGGGTGGTTTGGCCTTCCTGAATTATTTGAGATTATGATTTTTGGAATGCTTTCGTTTCTTCCATTTTCTTTGAGAATCTGAACTGATTCTACTACTAGAAGATCCCTCTGAGTCGCCAGTTTCCTTTCTAGAGGATTCATCCGATGCTTGTCCCCTATCTCCAGGTTGGAACTTTCTCAAGGTACTCCTCCGAGTGTGACCACTTAAAGGGCCACATTTATGTATCTCAGGTGGACTTCAACTCCTCTTTGTTTGTCATCGATCCACATGACTGGTGTCAGGTCCATGATGTAGTTGTCTTTGTATGTCGAATAAACTTTGCAACAAGACCGCATTGATTTGCGTTTGCTCCTATTGCTCTTTTATCAATCTCTCGTTGTCGGCCTTGCAACTTTGTAATTCATCCATGAGACTCCTCACAGTCTCAACTGAATTCGAAGGGGCCTCTACCACCCTCCTCTCATTAGACTCTTCGTCTCTATTATGGGATCCATCCCCCACTTCGTGGCGCGTCACCATTCTTGACGCATCACCGTTCATCGACTACTTTAGTGCAGACAAAAAACTTATTGTTAGCTAACATTATATTAGTTCATAACCAACACATAATCCACATTTCTTAAATACATACACACACAACAGTAAGTTGTCATTTTTTTCTATAATAAGGGATTAACCAGACTTTTTAGGAAGGGATTAAGGTAGGATATCGCCCTTTAAATCCCTTAATGTGGTCTTTAAGAATTTTTTCCATGAGCCCAAATAGGCCAAGTGTTGTAACCATGCTCTGATACCAATTTGTAACACACCCACCCTTCTGAAGGAGTTTCTATAGTGTAAAGCCTCTAAATTTTCATTTTTGTTCTCCTTCAACTATCTCATCTCGAATCATTTCTTTGAAACGAGCCTCCTCCTTAAAATTATCCATAGTATTCTATCGACTATGGTCAAACACTAAACCGACCCTTGGTTTATATCTCGCGACCTCCCGAATCCTCCTCAATGTGACCTCTCGCTATGACCTGGGGGCCAAGCTTCCGAGCACTGTGGGACTTCGCGTATCGCGAAGTTGGAAATTAGTCCATCTCCCTTCCTCTAATTCCTGAAACTCTTCTTGCATCAGATCGACGGCCATGGATCGTCTCGCGATCTGATGATTCAAATCAACTTGTGAGTTCAGACCTCGCGAGTTCTCACAACTCCACCTTTGACCTTCCTGATTTGCAAGTCAGCAAAATGATGATCTCTCGCCACGTGCCCTGTCTCGATGGACGGCTAGGATTGCTGCAGCTCCCAGATCCTTACAAATCTTTCAAGGTCCGAATCCTCAAACTCCTGAATCTACTACCACCTGTCCTCGGATGATGGATGGTTTTGATTAACTTCGGAACTTCGAGACTTCACAAAAGTCCACTCCCCTGTGCACTTTCAAAGGGTTAGACCTTGTGAACTTTCATCGGGATCTCACAGCTATGGTCCTCTGCACATAGATCCGACGAACGAGATCTGTTCTCTCCCTGTGCACAAACTCAGAACTCATAGATCTAATGGTCGAGGTGGGTCCCAAAGGATCCATAGATCAATGACCCACGTTACTTCGTGATTTCGGGTGTCAAAGGTTTGGGTCACACCAACCCATAATCCTCCCGATAAGCGAACTCCGAACTCGCAGATCCAATGGTCGAGGTGGGTCCCAAAGAATCCATATATCAATGTCCCACGTTACTTCGCGATTTCAGGTTTTGGAGGTTTTGGTCGTACCAACCCATAATCCTCCCAATACGCAAACTCCAAACTCGTGGATCCGAGGGGATAGAAGGGGTTAACTCCCGTTCTCTTTCCCATATCCAATGGCCATGACATCCCTTGGATCCTTCCAGATGGATCTTGTCCGTCTATCCTTTGGAAAATAAAAATCTTTCCCTTTTGGTATTTTCATATCGCTATTTTCCTGAATTCTCTCTCTGAACGGGTTAGGGACTTGGGTCTGGAAATTCACCCGATAAGGGGTTTAGGGGAAATTATTCTCTTCAGACAGATGGTTTCAAATGTACACGATATTTCCTATCTCGACCATGTTACGACTTACGCCCGGGAAGTCCTCCGGAGTGAAGCTGGGCATACAGTTTATCAGTGGGAAGTGTGAGTTCCAAAGGAGATGGAAGCATACGCATAACATAGCCATTTCACACAGAGATGTTCATACATGCATATATGTGTGTGTGTGTGTGTGTGTGTTTGTGTGTGTGTGTGTAAAAACCAAGAAATCATTCATCATTCTAACTCAACAATTAAAGCCGAGAAAAGACTTATCAGAATCAGACAATGTGAAGCGACTACTGGAAGGGGTGCTCATTTTTACCCAACCATAGGCTCAGTCACTCTAAACAGATTTACCACTATCCACCCCTAAGCTAGACCATGATTCTCTGCAACACAACCTTTTCTTCTCGCTCAACCACAATAGGGATAGAGGTTAGTCTCCTCTTCTCGCAGGATCCTGGCAATGGTTTACACAATACCAAGCAAGGAGGACTAGCCTCGTTTATCATCTTGTATCATAACCTTCTTTGTCATTTCCTGTGTCCGGAATGCTTAGTTTTCTATTCTTCATTGAATCCTTGATATTCATTTCCTGTCTCTCTACTCTTCGGAGGCACGTTCTTTTCCCCTCTACCGACCACACCTTCCCTCCTCGCCTCTTTCAACAGGGTCACATGTGGCCCGATTTCCCAGTCAACGTTCAAGTCTGGAAAACTTACGGATGAGTGCTTACACACCCCATCCCTCATTAACTCCTGAGGAGGTCTTCCCACCCACCAGCCTGACTGTAATTCATTTCTGGGTCAGAGGATGGTTATGGTTCTAAACAATTAAATTAAATAAGCATTGGTTTGTTGAAGGTTAACGCAACCATTCCTGGTCCCCTTCACCCTTTTTTTGTATAGAATTTGTGGTCTTTCTAAGTACAACCCCCTTCCATTAGTCATGCAACACTTATCCATTTTGTTAGTAAATAATTAGGTTCACATCTCTTTACCTTTAAACAAAGGTCCATCGAATCAATATTCACACATATAAAGTTTTCCATGGTCTTTTGGCCATTTATAGTTATGTTTACAAACTGGGGTAAACAGGGTGTCACAAGTTTATCCTTTAGCTTATGATATTCTAAAATAATTATGTCTTTATCTTTGATCTCTTCTTTCTGTTTTGAGATTGTTTTCTTTAGAACTTCAATTTCAACACCTTTCAGGTTCAGATCTACTAATGCCCTTGATAATCCAGCTATTGGATATGATGTATCTATTGCTTGAAGAGAAGAGTATCCTCCTTTTAATCTTTCAAAATGTTTTTCATACATTTCCATCCGCTCTCCCATCTCTACCATTTTCTTCACAAGATAATCTTTTTCTTCCTGGATTTCCTGGAATTCTGGAGTTTGTACATGGTCGATTCCTGGGATTTTTATCTTTTGCTTCAGAACTTGGATTTCCTTATATTTTGTTTTTATTAGTGCTTGTATGGATGAATCATCTTTTGGATTAGCTCCAAGTTCTATTATCGACTGTTCTAACTCTTCCATTCTTATATGTATAGTTTTGGTATCCAACTTTTCATTCTTAAATTGGGTTCTGAGATTATCATTGATAAATTGAAGTTTCTTGATTCCAAGATTAGCTATCAAAGAATCTATGTTTATCATTTTTGTTGTTTGTCTGTGCAAGTCAAAATTATATAAAGGATGAACATTTTTTAGATCTCTAGAGATGTTTGTTACTTTTTTTTTATCCTATGGATCCATGACTACTATATTCAACCTCCCTTTCTCATAGTCTACAACTGCGATCATTCTTGTATGATATGTATCATGGTCATATATTTTAGGAATCTTGTTTTTCTTGATGCTAGCATCTGCCTTTATAATTTCTACAAATTGTTGGACTTTCTCTAATTGCTTTGATTGATCATTGGTTCCTAACTCTATCTCACTTTGAGCTTCCACGACTTTGATATTTTATGAAGATATCACTTCTATAGTCACAACAGGTCCCATTTTCTTTGGCATTATTTCATAAGGCAACTCTATTTCCTCTTCCTCAATTTATTCTAATTTATGCTTCTTGGTTTATCCTTCTTCCCCTATTTATAAACTCTTTAAGGAAGACTTTGAATGTTTCCTTTTGTATGTCTTCTCAAACTACTATGGAGTCTGTGTTATTGGAAACTTTGTTGATTGATCATATGGTTTCCCATGGATATGTATAATATTTTGTACATCTTGCCAACTGTCTTGATTTTCCAACAACTCTAGTTTCTGTTTATGTTGATGTTGATAACGACTCTGCCCATGTGAAAATATTTTTGATCAAATTATGCCATTAGGGTCATAGTTCCATGCTTCTCCCTACTGTAATTTGAGAGTTGAAAGCATATGTGTTGTCAACTATAGTGTTGATATGGTATTCACAATGAAAGGACCTACTTCCTTCTTTAATTTAAAAGTCACCTTATACTTATTATGAAAAAAATTAATTTCATCATAGTTCAATGTTTTCCTGACATATTCAAGAGAAAAATTACGGGAGTCATAAAAACAGGAAAGAAAAATGGAGCAAGTTGACAACCATAAATCCTTATTTCAGTGTGATGTTCAAAGACATACCAGTCTCCCATTCTTTTGTCTGGGATTAATTGTAATATTTTTTTGCACTCATGAAATATTCTAGGGGGTTATTGATTATGTATGATTTGGTAATATATGGACATAAAATGATCCACATATTGTGAAAATTCAACATTCAAAGGATTCTTAATAATCACAGAAGTCCATTGAGAAACTAAGGTAGGATTACCAAGATCATCTTCAACTTTTAACCCTAAATGCATGAAATGAAAATCTTGTGTAAACAAAAAGAGATGAACTAGGTAAGACTAGTATCTAAAGCTTCTGAGAGTCTTGAATTCAGAAATTTGGTAATGAATTTGATCTGCTATGAACTGAGAATAATTGAATTTAGTGATAGGTTTTTTTTTTTATTTGGAAGATTGAAACCATTATTCCTAAGACATATTTGTCAATTGTCAAATCATTCACTTTCCCTAATATCATAGAAATCATTGAAATTATTTTTTGAGAAGTATCAGTAAAGATATTTGTTTGAATGACAACATTATCTTTAGGCACATCAAGGTTTGTATAGAGGTATGGTTGTAGCAAAGAAACCATATATTTTAATTCAATTTCTATGAAATATTTGGCTGCCACTAGTTCATTTAGTGGTTCACTATCAGGGTTAAGTGGTGATCTCATCATCTCATTTATAGTACGAGTGTTTAATTCAATGAGAACATACCCAAATTTGGAAATTATAGATCTTTTGTTGGAATATAATTCTCAGCGTACCATACTACGAATTTTGGAAAATGGTAAACCCGAGGAACTACGAATTTGGAAAGGTTATATTCCCATGCATAATAGTGGTCAACTAAATCCATGAAACCTTGTTTCATATGCTGGTATAACACAAAAGGTATAAAATGATAAGAAATGATCAAAAACATCCTTATCTCTGTCAACAATATCTTCCTCTACAGGGTTTGTAATTTTCTTACTTTTTGTAAATTATGATGTTTGCATTTTAATAATGATGATAGAAAGAATAAGAGGAATTTAAAGTACTCATGGAGGTTGTTGACTAAGATAGGTACCTTGCTGGAGTAATGGTGGAAAATATTGCAGGAGCTTCTAATTGGGTGGTTGGACTCTTAGAATACAAAATAAACCAATATTTGACCTTGTTTCCATTTTTCACCCAAAATATATACGTGTTGTTTTATAATTGTGTTGGCAGCCAATTCACATTTTTCCATTGACTTATAAGCTGCCTACACCAATGTTTTGCAAACATCAAAATTTTCGTCGCAATTTTCAAATAAACGACATTTTTATTTTTGTGACATTTGCACATTTACCTTCGTTTTGTTTTCATGACTGTAAGCGTGAAAACTTGGTCTTTCGAAGTCGCATTTAAATCACTATTTGAACTATCTCTATCTTTCTTGTCGATATGCCTACTGAGCTTATATTTTACTTATCATTTTGGATAGACCTTTTGATCTGCACTCGTTGGGCATTCTTTGGTTGATCATGTGGTTTCGTTTCATGGGTAATGAAGTTTGCGATTCATTGGCGATTAAATTCATTTGTTCTTTAATTTGATTGACCATTGGTTTTATGAAAATATATAGGTGTTATGGTTAAACCCTTGATATATTTCATTTGATATAACACCTAGTTTCAAAACGCATTGGTACCTCGCTTAAACTCTTGATATGAATTGATACTTCGCATGTCACATAGTCATAATATTGGTATTGATTTCGATTTGTATGTTGGGTGTTTAAAATTATGGCATAACGTTTCACTGCACGCATTGGTTTATACACTTACCATTGATTTCATTGGTTGGGAAAATGACGTGATTGTTGAACTATACTATAGTGGGTTGAACATCTATGAGCGTCAGAGGTGGTACCATTGGCAATAACTATTATGCATGGCAGAAATAAGCTCCACCACCTTCGCACGCTGCCATTAATGCCTATCCCTTATCCTCGTTCCCCTCTATTAGCTCGGGTAACCCTTCGTGCACTATGTTCCTGTGTGTGCTATGATCCAAACCATGGACTTACCATGTGCTCGGCTCCATGGAACCAGTGGTGCGAATCGAGACAAATGGTAGCCAAGCCTTGCTACTGTTCAACAATGCCTGGAAAGACTTGGAAGATAAAGGTTGGCTCGCCTTCGTGCAGAGGTTTGAGGGTTTTAATCTAGTTGTGGCACAACAGTCCTCCCTGACTTTAGATGGCTGTAGAGACAAGGTGGGTGACATTCAGTTGGAAATCAATGAAGAATTTATTAGTTCTGCTACAGGGTTACCTGCCACGGGCCAGCGTTGGTTCAAAAATTTGAAAGTGGAAGAGGTTCCATGGCCACTTCTGTTCGTTTCGCGAAAGGTCACATCTTGTGACAGAGGTATGCCCATATCCATGCTTAAACCACGATGGCATGACCTTTTCATAATAGTTAAACAATTCGTGACCTGTGAGGGTCGATATGGACTCGTTTTTCTCTACCACTTGCGTTTGTTAATGAATTTTATGGGATACCCGTTGAATATGCCTTTCTACTTCCAGCGTAGCCTATATAAAATGTTGAAAAGGTTTAAAAGGGAGAAGGTTGACAGTAGCCTGCTCCACCATGGACTAATTAAACTTATCATCGTTCATTACTTAACTCTCCACGGTGATAGTTGGCAAGATTTTATCGCTCGAAATGGTTTTGATGATACAGACCCTATCCAGATTGACAAGCCTATGGTTAATGAAGCAAAGGTCGAGCCACCCGTGCCCTTCCATGTCCTACTGCCTCCTCCTAAACCCTCAACCGACCCTGATGTTGACTTACCCAACGCTATAACTGAGAAGGTTGAGACTATTAAAAAGCCTGTAAGCAAAAAGGCCAAGGCAAACCCTACTGTTGATGCCAAAGGTAAAAAGAACGCTCGACTTATTTCAAGAATGGATAGGAATAAACCTAAACCCACTGCTGAGCTGAAGCCCATAATCCTTAGTGAGGATTCAGACTCTGACATAGAATGTTTCCTAGCCAGTGAGTACCCTTACTCACAGGGTCTATGCTCCAAGCCACCTTTTGATTTCGTGTCGAACCTTCTCCCTTGCCTAAAGAATAATCCTAGACACCCTGGGATCAAAATGCCTAACGAAACCCTCGACAATTTAACCAAACCCTCACCTGCACTTTCAAAGCCAACACAGTCGTCCCGTGACCAATGTGATTTATGGTTGGAATGATATTATATAAATGTTCCCCTATTTCAATCGAAAATTCAATCGCTGGAAAGTCAAGTCGCAGTATTGACCAGCCAAAGGGACAAGCTTCAAGCAACTGATAGGAATCATAAGACAACTGGATCCATCATTTTCAAGAATGTTGAATCGGCTACAGCCGTTATCAACTCCAAATTGTTGTGATCAAGCCGTCTACTCGTCATACAGGTATGAATTTTGACATCGTTTTAGTTTTGTGATTTCCTCGGATTGATATAATGATTTGAATTTGGTCTTCGAATAGCTCTGTTTATATTTTGAAATGGCTCTGTCATAATGTGTTCATCCTGTATATTTTTCACTTTGCTAAAAATAAATGAAATTTCGTTTTGGATACATGATTTGCTCATTCCCAGTTTAGCCACTGATAGGTTTTTATCGGATTTGATTGGTTTCGATTGGATTTGATTTGATCGTTTGTCTAATTGAGTTAACAAAATTCATAGTTTATTTTCAATTGGATTTGTTTTGTATCTAATCTGAACAAGAAGTTTTCATGCTAGATTTAGAATACGATCATGTTTTGATTTGATTTTGTTATAGTTTGTATGTCGTGATTATCGAACGATTTTGCGAGTTTGGTTGTTACGATTTTTTAATATGATGTGTCATATAATTTTTCAAAGCTGGGAATACAACTCTGATCGTTTCCAATTTGGAAAGAACGACTCTGTTTTTATGGAAACAATGCTCTCATTTAAGCCTGCGCAAATAATATTCACGCCCGAATCATGGAACGATTTTGATTCACAATGACTATGTTAAACCCCAGTTGTTTGATTCTCTTGATTGGATTGTTGTTAGTTTGATCATTTTCATGAGTTGGATTTGTATCATAAATGTTGTTTTGTTTGATTTTAAATTTGTAAAACAAATTGGTCGACCTATGATTTCTCTATCAAATCTGGTTACAATTCGTTTGAAAGGAACGATTTCGATCAAGGCCAATCGATTTTGTCTGCCCCAATTTGCAAAAACAAATGATTGGATAATTCTTATGAATTCTGTTGCCAGCTAATTTATCCTGTTATGATTTCATTTGAGTTGATTTATGCACCAGTTTGATTTAATCCACTCGTGGCATGAATCGTTTGCTATGTCAATACAGTTATAATGATTTGAAAATGATCTTGTTTGGATTCGATCGTATCTCCTGTTGATGAGGCAACATAACAATTGCCTTCGATTTGTTTTGATTATATCGGTTTCAATTGGATATGAAACGATTTCATAATTGTTTGATTATGATTCCGTTCACCCGACATTTTGGCAACAAACAAAACAGAGTATATGCTTCTCGGTAGTCATTTGATTTTGGTTTTGTTTTGATTTCAAAATGGTAAAACATTTTCAATTTGAATGATTCGTTTTCAAATAGCTATTGGATGTTAATTTAATTTAATTCTTTAAAAGATTTTAAATTGATTTTAATGTTGATTCTGTGTCTTATTTAGACAAACTACAGAATCGCAAGATTCTATAGCTAGTCTATAGAATTAGACTTTTATCATTTTATTAATAAAATATCCTTCTAACTTGTCCATTTTTTACCTTTTTCAGGTAAATTCGAATTGCATGGGACATGTTGGACAGCCTAGGAGATATTTGTGTGTTTTAGTTTTATTTTAGGTTCCTAGTTTAGTCAGACTTGGGATATTTTCCCAGATTTTTTGTAAACAGTTTGATAACTTCTACAGGGATGTTTTACCCTGTAGAAGGTCTTTAAATACTTATTATTTTTGTAATAAGGATCATCCTCACTTGTGGGAGAACTAGGCTATGGATTTCTAATACAAACTGAGACAGGAGTTGATGTTTTGCTACAGATTTCGCTTTCATAATATCAATCTTTTGTTTTAAGTTTATGCATTTCTCTTTACAGTGGATTATAGACTACTTTAGCTATCATAGTCTATTGCAGAATGATATGAATTAATTAATGTCTCATCCATATCTGTTTTCTTTCATTAATTAAAAATACAACAATTATTTTGTTCCAGTTAATGAATGGCAGATTTCTCTTCTTCGTTAATTGAATCATTTCATATAAGTCTTTGCAGACGGGTTTATCTAACTGTGAAGATTTATAAATCATAAGATTGTTGTAAATTTTTTATGTCTTGTTTGTCCTATAATTGAAGAGCAATGCAGCTATCGTTTACGAGAAGCTCCTAGATAATTCGGTGCGGGTTTCCTCCCTCCGATCAGCTAAGACAATCATCATACACAGGACAAATTTGGAGCATTTCTCCAGGTCAGTTTGTGATTTATTTTCGTTAGTTTGTTTAGTATAATATTAGTAGTTTAGTTGGATATATGTTTAGTTAGATTTGTAGTTAGAATTAGTATATTAGTTGTTTAGTTTATTTAGTTTTGTTTTATTTCTTGTTCATAAAATTATAAAATCAACAAAAAAAAATATCTTTCTCTGCCTTAGGACAGAATGCAAATGAGTTTTTCAGGTTTTATTCAAATCTGTAAATTGTAGATATTGTACATTTTGTGAATAAGTTATATTTCCGTTAGTAATTAGATAGTTAATTAGTTAGAGTTAGTATAGTTGTAGTTAGTAGATTGTATATATAGAATAGTTAGATTAGTTTAGTTTGTTTAGTAGTTAGTTTTAGTTAGATTAGTTTATTAGTTTGTTTTATTTATTTATAGTTAGATTAGTTTAGTTTGTTTTAATTGTTATTTTTAGTTAGATTAGTTATGGTAGATTAGTTTTCTTTTTGTTTTCTTAGGACCTTAGATCAGCTAACAGAGCCGCTAAACCTGTCAGGGTGGTTCATTCCAAATAGCTTGGGTTATTAGACAACCCCGGACCGGTTCCACTCTCTCAGTTGACGGATGATCGATTTCGTCCATCAACAAATGGCGCTAGAAGGAGGGCCTGAACTTAATTAATGGCACGAGGCAGTCGTAAGACTCCTCCACCACCTAATCGCTCACCTATAGTGACTAGAAGTCATTCAAACGATAATATTCCCCTTCAAACAACAACTACTTCAACCGACGATCCACAGATCACAGTTGAGCCAGCAACCCCTAATCCTATAGGTGGTGACATACAAGAGATTGTCCATCAATCTCTTATTAAAACACATAGTGCCTTAGCCCATTTGAGGCAACCTAACCGTCCGTGGGGCCAACCTTTGGATTTCTCTGATATCAGAGAAAAATTAGGAGGCACTGATCCTACTTTGAATCCTTCAGATCCAATCTTAAATCCTACTGCAGGAGGATCCGGGATACCCCCTTCACCACCTCCATCATATCCTTCTTCTTCTGGAAGAGATTCCTCTAACGAAGGCGATTCCCCTTCTCCACCTTCCACACCCACTACCCGAATGGCAAATCAGAACAACCCTGCTAGACCCTGGCTTGACCAGAATGTCATAGTTGTACCTGGAGCTCAACATCCTTTACCTAAGCATATGGAGAAATGGCTTCCCAAGTTTGATCCTAACTCAAAACAGATCACTGAAGATCACATTAAAAAGTTTATGTTAGCCATAAGACTCCGCAATATCAAAAATGAAGACGTTGTCTGTAGGTTGTTCCCTTATACTTTCGAGGGTAATGCATCCACATGGTACTTTTCCCAACAACCTCATACCATTGTGTCTTGGGAAAAGTTTGATTCATGCTTTTTGGAAAAGTTCGGAGACGGTAAACCTCTGGAAGTCCTAGTCATGGATCTTTCTAGCTTAAGAATGAACCCAAAAGAAAAAGTTAAAGACTTTAATCAAAGATTCTTAACACTTAAAAACCGAATCCCTATGGATTCCATGCCTGCTGAGAGTCTTATAATAGCTTACTACACTAAAGCTTTGCATCAAAGTATAGCTATTTGGGTTAAACGATCTAAGAAAGCCACGTTATTAGAAGCCTTTGAGGAGTCCAGCCATATTGAAAAAGACATACTTAGTCTTAAAGATTCTACTAGCAACGAATCTGAGACTAGTTCTTCTTCCAAAAAGAAGATTGAAATCCTCCCCAGACCCACTCAAAGTAAAACACAACCTGAAAATTCTGATTTAGAAAATTTAACCAAAGTTGTTCAAAAACTGTCAAATCAAGTTATAGACTTGAAAAGGTCGACCGAAGAAGCTTCCTCGAGCAAAGGACCTTACAAACCCCCATTCCGGAGGCCTTTTTCTACCAACCGACCTAATCCAACCACCAAAGGCCTAAATCTAGAAAGTTTGCAATGCGCCCTTCAAACAATTCTAGAAGCCCAAGATAACTTGATGCCTCCTAAGATTCCTGAGGAGGTAGTCGAACAAGAGACAGTTCAAGAAGAAGAGTCTTCTCCAAACATTTTTGGACACTTCTCGGATAGCATCTTTCAAGCTAACTTCGAGACAGTACATCCTTATAATACCAGGAGTAAGACAACAAACAAACCTTCTTCCGAAAACACTACAACTCCGCCTCCAAAACAGTCTAAATCAGCTGAGACTAAATAGAGTAATGCGAACCCCAACTTAGATTATGAGGTTGTTGAAGATATTAAAAAGTTAAGGGCTAACATTTCTATTTATGAGTTATTGAAGTTTCCATTTCTGTTACAAAAAATGTTATAGAATATCTCGAAGAATGGCAAAAATGGTAATTCAAGTGGTAACAAGGTTGTGCAGAACAAAGTTCCTCAGAAGACTTCCACTAAAAATAATCATGATCCTCAAGATAAAGGAAGCCTTCCTGTAAGTAATGTAAATAATGTAAATAATGTAGATAAAGTAGCTTTAGAAACTGCGAGTAAAAAGCCACAAGCTACTACTCTTAGTACTCGCAAAAATGTACCTCCATTCCTGTTAACTTTCGAAATCTTTAATATAAACGTGCACAATTGTATGGTAGACTCAGGAGCATCATCCAATGTGATGCCTTGGTCTGTATGCCAAAAGATTAATGCAGAAGTTGAACCCTCTACTTTAAAAATCATACAACTTGATCAGACAAATGTTAAAGTTATAGGCGAACTAAAGAATGTGCTTATTAGATTATCATCTAACCCTAAGGTTCATCAAGTTATTGATATAATTGTTGTGGATATCCCAGAAGTGTATGGTATGTTTTTAAGTAGGGACTGGTCGGAGTAGCTTCATGGTTATTTCGCAACGGATTGGTCTCATCTATGGCTTCCAGAGAATGGCAAGCCTAATAAAATCAAAGTAAATCGTGAGCGCTACCTTAAGTTCACGGTCACGGATTTGAAAGATCTCAACGAACCATTTACACCTTCTGTTGATTCACCCGAAGTACAAGGGATGGACACCTTCTTCGGCAATTTCATGGCCGAGACTTCCCCTATCACCAATCCAGAACAACAGTCCAAGATTGTAGCATATATGCAGCCAACAACGTCTACGCAATGGTCTTATGTGCCTGATGGAAATCAAATGTGGTCTCTGTATTTCGACGGGTCAAAGTCCAAAGAAGGAGTTGGAGCAGGTTGCATCATTATATATTCGGCAGGTAACAAAACATTGATTGCATGTAGGTTGGAATTTGAATGTACTAACAATACTGCAGAATATGAGGCTTTACTGCAAGGTCTCAGAAAAGATTCGGATATGAACATTCAAAATTTAACCGTCTTTGCCGACTCTAAAATAGTGGTTAGATAGGTAAGAAACTCTATCCACTGTCTATCTCCGCATCTCAAAAGCTACCAGTCTGAGGTATGGAATTTAATGAATAAATTTTCCTCTTTCAATATAAATTTTATTCCTAGATTGAATAACTCTGAAGCAGATTTATTAGCTAATGAAGCTTCTAAAATTCTTCCTGCAGAAGGCTTGTCCCCAGACGCATTCTCTCTTGAGTTGTTGTTTAGGCCATTTGTTCCCGACAACATCACGAAATGGAGAGTATTTGAAAACGATCAACAGATCATTAACTTTCTGCACATGGAAGAAACTTTTCAAGGTGCGGTGATAGACGAACACACACACGACGACAATTTGCGCGATTTCACAGTAATACCAGATCCGAGAACTCTTGAATCTTCATTGGACATGGTAAACTCGATCCCTAAATCTGTAGTCAGATTAGAAAAGTTTTATGATCTTCAAGATAAATTTAAAAATATGGTCAACTATAAAACCAATAGTTCCTCGTTATCTTATGAAAAGGTGAACTTAGGAACTAATGAAAATCCTCAGTGCATTAATCTAGGGTTGGGATGTTCTCGACAAGAAAAAGCCGCATTTATTAAATTGTTCAAAGAATTTAAAGATGTCTTTGCATGGACATATGACGACATTAAAATGTTCAACCCTAACATCATACAGCATGTCATCCCGATGAAGCCCCAAACCTTACCCTTTCAACAAAAACTAAGGAAAATGCATCCTAAACTCAAACCGACTGTTCAAAAAGAATTGAATAAGCTCCTAAATGCTAAGATAAATTTTCCTATTAGACACACTCAGTGGGTTTCTAACCTTGTCCCAGTCCGGAAGAAAAGTGGGGAGATTCGACTCTGCGTCGATTTCTAAAACATTAATAGAGGGTCTGATAAAGACAACTATCATGTCCCGCCTATGGAACAAATCCTTTAATAGGTATCTAGTTTTGAGAGACTATCCTTACTGGATGGTTTCTCGGGGTATAATCAAGTCCTAATGTCTCCACCAAACCATCTAAAAACTACCTTCCGTACTTCGTGAGGCACTTATTCTTATCGTAAAATGCCCTTTGGATTGATTAATGCTGGCGCCACTTTTCAGAGAGAAATGGACATTGCTTTCCAAGGCCTAATCAATCAATCCATCGTAGTTTACTTAGATGATGTGACTGTATTTTCTAAAAACAAAAACGATCATCTAGCTCACATACGAGCCGTCCTACTGCGATGTTGTAAATACGGCATCTCTTTGAATCCTAAAAAATCCATCTTTGCAGTAGAACAAGGTAAACTATTGGGATTCATTGTGTCTAGTGAAGGGATGATCATCGACCCCGAAAGGACTCAATTCATCGCAAAAATTCTCCCTCCTACATCCAAAAAATCTATGCAGTCTTTCTTAGGCCAGATTAACTTTGTGAGAAGATTTGTCCCCAACTTCTCCGAAATGGTCAGACCCTTGCAGAACTTAATTAAGAAAGACACCCAATATCACTGGGGACCCCTAGAAAACCAAGATTTTAATGTAATAAAGAAGGCCATAATAGACGCTTCGTCTCTCATGAGCCCCAATTTTTCTCAAGACTTTACACTCTACACTTTTTCTTCTGACCGTTCCTATGTCGTCGTCCTAACCCAAAAGAATGTCGAGAAAAATGAAGTACCCATCGCCTTTATGAGCTCCGCTTTCAAAGGCGCTGAAATTAATTACCCAACGGTAGATCGGCAAGCCTACACTGTTTTCAAAGCAGTTAAGCACTTCCGATCCTATCTTTTGAAGTCAAGGACGAAAGTCATTGTCCCCCACCCAACTATCAGGAACTTGTTAGTGCAGAAGGAACTAGGAGAGAAGAGAGATAACTAGGTCACCTCCTTGCAGGAGTACGATTTAGAAATCACCCTAGCTCAGATAGTGAGAGCCCAAGGGTTATGCAAGTTAGTTGTTGATTCAGCAGCAGGACAGCAAGAAGAAAGCGATACGTCAAACCTAGAACAACATGATCAAAGTCTAGTCTGTTGCACAAAAATTCCGTCAATCCTTGGTATGATGATATAAGATTCTATCTTGAACATGGGTCAGCCCCCCGTCATTTGGATCCCACTAAAAGAAGAGAATTGAGATTAAAGTCTGCCTCCTTTCATCTGGTTAATGGTATCCTGTTTTGTCAAATTTTTGACGACGTACTGATGCGTTGTCTTGAAAAAGACGAAGTAGAAATTTTTTTTCTCTAGTTACATGCAGGAGAAGCTGGTGGTCATTTTGGTGGTGACACCACTACCCATAAGGTTTTGAGAGCCGGATATTACTGGCCCATGCTTTTTAGAGACACCCATGCCTTGTGTCGTAAATGTATCATTTGTCAGAAAGCATCAGGGCGGTTACAAAAACCAACCTTTCCGTTGCAGCCCGTTTCAGTAGACTCTCCTTTTCAGCAGTGGGGCCTTGATATCATAGGTCCAATCAACCCCCCGTCCTCACAACAACACAAGTTTATTGTGACAGCCACAGATTACTTTACCCGATGGTCTGAAGCTGCTGCGTTAAGAACTGTCAACACCAGTCAGGTAATTGCCTTTCTAAATTCGAATATTATCACTCGTTTCATCATCCCTGACTGTTTATTATTTGATAATGCTTCTTACTTTTCCTCTCTTGATATGAGCGAGTTCGCTTTGGAAAAAGGAATTAAGCTCGAGTATTCTGCTAGCTATTGTTGATTAAGGTTGGTTGTCATTGATGTCAACCCTTGAAGAAAGACCCATAGCACAAAGTTTTGGGTAATGAACCCAATAGTGTTTGATGTAAATATGACTCATTATTGTTTTGTCATGGTTTAAAAGAAGTAAATATGGATGAACTCCAAAGTGGTCCCCCTATGGTGAAAGCCCTCACGGGAAGATGCTTTGTGGAGTAAGAGAACCCATGCTTAATTATGGAATAATGAGATGAAGGAAAGTGAATTTGTTAGAGAAAATATCCTAGATGGATAGTTCTTGTCATGTCATTTTCGGTGGTATGTGGAACGTCACATAATTCCTCATGGTTAGAGAGTTATGGCCATGAGAAGTTGGAGACCCCAGGTTTGGGTAATGGACCCAAGTTTGCTTGATGGATAACGGTATGAGTTATGATATATTTTCAGATAATACTA
>ML810248.1:89075-108274 GCA_009831015.1 Picea engelmannii
TTTGTTGAGGTTGGTGCATGGTTGATGCACTTGTTTAAGGTATAGGTTGATTACAGGTTGGTGCATGGTTGATGCACTTGTTTATGGTACAGGTTGATGCATGGTTGATGCATGGTTGATGCATGGTTCAGATTTATTGGTACAGGTTTACAGCGATATATCTCACAATGATAGTGTGACAGTGGTTCATCATTCTACTTCTACTTAAGGGTGGAAGGATGGGGCAAGGACAGGTGGTTGTAGCCACCTTCCGGTTGTAGCCAGAGAACATTGGGGGTTGTAGCCTCCTTCTGGTTGTAGCCAGAGATTTGGGGAGTTGGATCTTCCCTCAGGTTGTAGCATGAGAAACTAGGGGGTTGGAGCCTCCTTCCAGTTGTAGCTGGAAAACAAAGGAAGTTGGTGCTTCCAATGAATGTAATTTTTCAAGACATATAAGAAAAATCATTCCGTGGTTTTCTCCCAATTTGGGTTTCCATGTAAAACACTGGTGTACTGTTCATGTGTGTGATTGTTTATTTATTACTGCTCATTTTTGGATAATAATTATACATTGATATAACATTTGAATAAAAAGGGTTATAATTACGTTATTACTGATTCACCCCCCCTCTCAGTAATCCAACAGCTATTACCCCCAGGGAAACAGATTGGTAGAATCAACAAACAAGAACTTGATTAAAATCATCAAGAGAATGGTGGTTGAAAATCACAAAAAATGGCATAATGCACTGCTAAACGCACTGTGGGCTGATAGGGTAACACCAAAATTTGTTGTAGGTAACTCCCCCTTTTTCTCATTTATGGCAGAGAAGCAATTCTGCCACCTCACATTCTTCTTCCTTCACTTCAGCTATCGCAGAAAATCCAAGAAGAAGATTGTCCCCCTTTAGAAAAATGAATTAACGCTTTGATGAAGCTAGAAGAGGTAAGAGCCCAAGCTAAACGTAAGTTCGATCAGCATCAACTGTTGGTTAAAAGCTGGTTCGATTCTAACTCTGCTTCTGATAGGAGTTTTGAAGTAGGTGACCTCATCCTAAAATGGGACAAACCGCATGAGGGAAAGGGAGAACACACTAAATTTCAAAACTTATGGCTTGGACCATTTTTAATTGCTAAAAAGTTGGGTCCCAGTTCTTTTCGATTGCAGAATCTTGAAGGACATTTTGACACCTATCTGGTGAAGGGCCAAGCCCTGAAAAGATACTTTGCTTGATAACAACCCTTGTATATTATGTACATATTTTGTTTTTGTTTGCTTTTTCGTTTGCTTTCTGTTTTTTATTTTTCTTTGAATTTATTAGCTTGTGTTTTTGGAAAATACACATACCTGTACACTGAGCTCTTCAGACAAAGACGATAGAAAATTCCTTCGTTGGAATAACTTCTGAGAAATTTGTACAAACATCAATAGTATATTGCTGAAGTTTATATCTGTGTTGGAAAAGTTTGTTGTTTGAAAGAAGTTGACTGATTTCGATCTCTGAGTAAAGCTCCATGATCATCTATTATCTTTTTACGATGTCCCTATTCCTTAAGGGAATGACTCAGAAGATGTCTCCCTGTCTTAGGAAGTTGTTTTTGTAAATAAAACATCTCTGGATATAAATAAAGGACAGTTCTAAAAAATTCTGATGAGGTCTAAAAAAATATGTTAAAATATCATAATTTTCAGTGTCACCCCGCTCAACTATATATCTATGAAAAAGTATATATATATATATATATATATATATATATATATATATATNTAAGAAGAGCTGTGGGAAATGCTTGTAAACCCATCTGGATACTAAACAGGTCTACTGGAAGCAGGTAAATGCATGCATGACGCCAAGGAAACTTTGTCAGGGTACTGAACAGGCTCGCTGGCAGCGAAGCAATGTCGGGTATATGAAAATTTGCAAATAAAAATCCTCTTTAATGTCCTTTATTCTGATCTAGAACTTCTTGGCAGGATACAGATATCAGAGTGGGTTAAATGGAAACCCTGTTGAGGCTATGGATGCTTGCTGGCAGCAGTTGCTATGCCAACAGTATTGAATATTTTATCTTTAATATCGTGATTCGTTGGTCTTAAGACTGTTATCAGTTTTCATCTTTTAAAACACTGCTGGAATAATTGGTTAACAATGATGTTTGTACGATTTTCTGGTTCTTATTTTTGAGTTGGAATTATCTTTGTTGTCCTGATCTGAATTTGTTCCTTTTGGCAGACATAACTGCTTCTACCAGTGTGTCACCATTGTTGGCAGCCAATTCACATTTTTCCATTGTCTTATAAGCTTCCTACACCAATGTTTTGCAAACATCAAATTTTTCGTCGCAATTTTCAAATAAACGACATTTTTAATTTTGCGACATTTGCACATTTACCTTCGTTTTGTTTTCACGACTGTAAGCGTGAAAACTTGGTCTTTCGAAGTCACATTTAAATCACTATTTGAACTGTCGCTATCCTTCTTGTTGATATGCCTACTGAGCTTATATTTTACTTATCATTTTGGCTAGACCTTTTGATCTGCACTCGTTGGGCATTCTTTGGTTGATCATGTGGTTTCGTTTCATGGGTAATTAAGTTTGTGATTCATTGGCGATTGGATTCATTTATTCTTTAATTTGATTGACCATTGGTTTTATGAAAATATATAGGTGTTATGGTTAAACCCTTGATATCGTTCATTTGATATAACACCTAGTTTCAAAATGCATTGGTACCTCGCTTAAACTCTTGATATGAATTGATACTTCGCATGTCACATAGTCATAACATTGGTATTGATTTTGATTTGTATGTTGGGTGTTTAAAACAATGGCATAATGTTTCATTGCGTACGTTGGTTTATACACTTACCATTGATTTCATTGGTTGGGCAAATGACGTGATTGTTGAACTATACTATAGTGGGTTGAAAAACTATGAGCGTCGGCGGTGGTACCATTCGAAATAACTATTATGCATGGAAAAAATAAGCTCCACCACCTTCGCACGCTGCCATTAATGCTTATCCCTTATCCCCATTCCCCTCTGTTATCTCGGGTAACCCTTCATGCACTATGTTCCTGTGTGTGCTATGATCCAAACCCTGGACTTACCGTGTGCTCGGCTCCATGGAACCAGTGGTGCGAATCGAGCCAAATGGTAGCCAAGCCTTGCTACTGTTAGACAATGTTCGGAAAGACTTGGAAGATAACGGTTGGCTCGCCTTCGTGCAGAGGTTTGAGGGTTTTAATCTAGTTTTGGCACAGTAGTCCACCCTGACTTTCGATGGTTGTAGAGCCAAGGTGGGCGACATTCAGTTGGAAATCAATGAGGAAATTATCAGTTCTACTAAAGGGTTACCTACCACGGGCCAGCGTTGGTTCAAAAATTTGAAAGTGGAAGAGGTTCCATGGCCACTTCAGTTCATTTCGTGAAAGGTCACATCTTGTGACAGAGGTATGCCCATATCCATGCTTAAACCATGATGGCATGACCTTTTCATAATAGTTAAACAATTCGTGACCTGTGAGGGTCGATATGGACTCGTTTTTCTCTACCACTTGTGTTTGTTAATGAATTTTATGGGATACCCGTTGAATATGCCTTTCTACTTCCAGCGTAGCCTGTATAAAATGTCAAAAAGGTTTAAAAGGGAGAAGGTTGACAGTAGCCTGTTCCACCATGGACTAATTAAACTTATCATCGTTCATTACTTAAGTCTCCACGGTGATAGTTGGCGAGATTTTATCGCTCAAAATGGTTTTGATGATACAGACCCTATCCAGATTGACAAGCCTATGGTTAATGAAGCAAAGGTCGAGCCACCCATGCCCTTCCATGTCCTACTGCCTCCTCCTAAACCCTCGGCTGACCCTGATGTTGACTTACCTGATGCTATAACTGAGAAGGTTGAGACTATTAAAACGCCTGTAAGAAAAAAGGCCAAGGCAAACCCTATTGTTGATGCCAAAGGTAAAAAGAACGCTTGGCTTATTTCGAGAATGTCTAGGAATAAACCTAAACCCACTGTTGAGAAAAATCCCATAATCCTTAGTGAGGATTCAGACTCTGACATAGAACGTTTCCTAGCTAGTGAGTACCCTTACTCACAGGGTCTATGCTCCAAGCCACCTTTTGATTTCATGTCGAACCTTCTCCCTTGCCTAAAGAATAATCCTAGCTACCCTGGGATCAAACTGCCTAACGAAATCCTCGAAAATTTAACCAAACCCTCACCTGGACATTCGAAGCCAACACAGTCATCCTGTGACCAATGTGATTTATGGTTGGAACGATATTATATATATGTTCCCCTACTTCAATCGAAAATTCAATCATTGGAAATTCAATTCGCAGTGTTGACCATCCAAAGGGACAAGCTTCAAGCAACTGATAGGAAGCAGAAGACAACTGGATCCATCGTTTTCAAGAATGTTAAATCGGCTACAGTCGTTATCAACTCCAAATTGTTGTGATCAAGCCGTCTGCTCGTCATACAAGTATGAATTTTGACATCGTTTTAGTTTTGTGATTTCCTCGGATTGATATAATGATTTGAATTTGGTCTTCGAATAGCTCTGGTTATATTTCGAAATGGCTCTGTCATAATGTGTTCATCCTGTATATTTTTCACTTTGCTAAAAATAAATGAAATTTCGTTTTGGATACATGATTTGCTCATTCCCAGTTTAGCCACTGATAGGTTTTTATCGGATTTGATTGGTTTCGATTGGATTTGATTTGATCGTTTGTCTAATTGAGTTAACAAAATTCATAGTTTATTTTCAATTGGATTTGTTTTGTATCTAATCTGAACAAGAAGTTTTCATGCTAGATTTAGAATACGATCATGTTTTGATTTGATTTTGTTATAGTTTGTATGTCGTGATTATCGAACGATTTTGCGAGTTTGGTTGTTACGATTTTTTAATATGATGTGTCATATAATTTTTCAAAGCTGGGAATACAACTCTGATCGTTTCCAATTTGGAAAGAACGACTCTGTTTTTATGGAAACAATGCTCTCATTTAAGCCTGCGCAAATAATATTCACGCCCGAATCATGGAACGATTTTGATTCACAATGACTATGTTAAACCCCAGTTGTTTGATTCTCTTGATTGGATTGTTGTTAGTTTGATCATTTTCATGAGTTGGATTTGTATCATAAATGTTGTTTTGTTTGATTTTAAATTTGTAAAACAAATTGGTCGACCTATGATTTCTCTATCAAATCTGGTTACAATTCGTTTGAAAGGAACGATTTCGATCAAGGCCAATCGATTTTGTCTGCCCCAATTTGCAAAAACAAATGATTGGATAATTCTTATGAATTCTGTTGCCAGCTAATTTATCCTGTTATGATTTCATTTGAGTTGATTTATGCACCAGTTTGATTTAATCCACTCGTGGCATGAATCGTTTGCTATGTCAATACAGTTATAATGATTTGAAAATGATCTTGTTTGGATTCGATCGTATCTCCTGTTGATGAGGCAACATAACAATTGCCTTCGATTTGTTTTGATTATATCGGTTTCAATTGGATATGAAACGATTTCATAATTGTTTGATTATGATTCCGTTCACCCGACATTTTGGCAACAAACAAAACAGAGTATATGCTTCTCGGTAGTCATTTGATTTTGGTTTTGTTTTGATTTCAAAATGGTAAAACATTTTCAATTTGAATGATTCGTTTTCAAATAGCTATTGGATGTTAATTTAATTTAATTCTTTAAAAGATTTTAAATTGATTTTAATGTTGATTCTGTGTCTTATTTAGACAAACTACAGAATCGCAAGATTCTATAGCTAGTCTATAGAATTAGACTTTTATCATTTTATTAATAAAATATCCTTCTAACTTGTCCATTTTTTACCTTTTTCAGGTAAATTCGAATTGCATGGGACATGTTGGACAGCCTAGGAGATATTTGTGTGTTTTAGTTTTATTTTAGGTTCCTAGTTTAGTCAGACTTGGGATATTTTCCCAGATTTTTTGTAAACAGTTTGATAACTTCTACAGGGATGTTTTACCCTGTAGAAGGTCTTTAAATACTTATTATTTTTGTAATAAGGATCATCCTCACTTGTGGGAGAACTAGGCTATGGATTTCTAATACAAACTGAGACAGGAGTTGATGTTTTGCTACAGATTTCGCTTTCATAATATCAATCTTTTGTTTTAAGTTTATGCATTTCTCTTTACAGTGGATTATAGACTACTTTAGCTATCATAGTCTATTGCAGAATGATATGAATTAATTAATGTCTCATCCATATCTGTTTTCTTTCATTAATTAAAAATACAACAATTATTTTGTTCCAGTTAATGAATGGCAGATTTCTCTTCTTCGTTAATTGAATCATTTCATATAAGTCTTTGCAGACGGGTTTATCTAACTGTGAAGATTTATAAATCATAAGATTGTTGTAAATTTTTTATGTCTTGTTTGTCCTATAATTGAAGAGCAATGCAGCTATCGTTTACGAGAAGCTCCTAGATAATTCGGTGCGGGTTTCCTCCCTCCGATCAGCTAAGACAATCATCATACACAGGACAAATTTGGAGCATTTCTCCAGGTCAGTTTGTGATTTATTTTCGTTAGTTTGTTTAGTATAATATTAGTAGTTTAGTTGGATATATGTTTAGTTAGATTTGTAGTTAGAATTAGTATATTAGTTGTTTAGTTTATTTAGTTTTGTTTTATTTCTTGTTCATAAAATTATAAAATCAACAAAAAAAAATATCTTTCTCTGCCTTAGGACAGAATGCAAATGAGTTTTTCAGGTTTTATTCAAATCTGTAAATTGTAGATATTGTACATTTTGTGAATAAGTTATATTTCCGTTAGTAATTAGATAGTTAATTAGTTAGAGTTAGTATAGTTGTAGTTAGTAGATTGTATATATAGAATAGTTAGATTAGTTTAGTTTGTTTAGTAGTTAGTTTTAGTTAGATTAGTTTATTAGTTTGTTTTATTTATTTATAGTTAGATTAGTTTAGTTTGTTTTAATTGTTATTTTTAGTTAGATTAGTTATGGTAGATTAGTTTTCTTTTTGTTTTCTTAGGACCTTAGATCAGCTAACGGAGCCGCTAAACCTGTCAGGGTGGTTCATTCCAAACGGCTTGGGTTATTAGACAACCCCAGACCGGTTCCACTCTCTCGGTTGACGGACGGTCGATTTCGCCCGTCAACAAATTGGTAGAAGAATAACAATAGATTCAAATTTTACCTTTTTCGCCAGTTGATGTGATACTAGACACATGTCACCTCCATGTCTAATTGTGGGGGAGGGGGCGGAGTGGGGGGTTGAGTGTGGTTAGACTAACCAGATATCCCAAGGTCCGCAATCAATGGATAGGCTCCATATCGAAAGGAGTTTAACCATGGTAGATTCCCCCCTCCTTTGTGTTAAACATAGAGAATGTGGGGGGGGCACAATTCACTATGAGTCATTGATCTAACAATTCAGGTGTGATCAATATGCAAGAAATAAACTGTGTTTATTAATATAAAAACTATTTAATAATGAAAATATAAGTCCCATATTAAGTTTGAACTAAATGTAAACTTTATTAAAACTTAAATGGAGTTCAAACTGTGTAATAAAGTTTTATAAGTAAACCTAAGTATTATAGTAAAGATACTCATTGGCATTCCTCCTCATCCTCATGGTGTTACTGCCAAAAAGAGTCCATATCCTATGGTGTAGTCATCCCGACATTACAAGCCTTGCTTCATTGCCAACAAGTGTCCATAGCCCCAATGAAGATACATGCATTTGCCACTTGAATTTCCTTTCACCATCTCTTTAAATTTGTTTGAAAGTTTTATAAGAGATGGGGGAAATCAATATGATTCTTGACATTTAGGGGATGATGTATGTTAATCAAGAATGAGTCAGATATGCATAAGTTATAAAGTATACTCATAGGTTTTTTTTCATTTCCTCAGATATAGCTCTATCCTTTACAAAATATATTATTTTAATAATATACCTTGAGTAAAACAAAAAGTTACAATTTTGACTCTAAATCCTTTACTTAGAAAGAGATTACCTATAAACATACATTTTCAAATTTTAATGAGTGTATTAAAATATTCTCCTTTCTAGTTTTTAATTAACATGCTAAAATCTTAATCAATGGTTTAATATAGTTTTTTCTATCAAGATTTTTTAGAAATTTGAGAAGAGAAGAGATTGTTTTTCTAAGGAGAACAAGATAACAAAGTTTTTCTTATCAAAATAAAAACAATGTTTATTTTTATTTGTTTAATAAATCCAAATTTATTTCAGTCCTAATTTACTGAAAACGAAGAAATAACTTAAAAGAAAAAGCAAAAAAAACGACTATATACAATGAATGGTAGAATGAAAATTTAAAATTGAATAAAGTGTTTTAGGAATCACCCATTGATGGGAAATTCCATTTGATTTACTTCCAAATTATGAAGAGAAAATAGTTTTTTTTCCTCCATTGCACCAATCTTGTAGGGTCCCAACCATAAATGATCAAACTTGCCATGTTTTCCAGGATATTCCCTCCTGCTATCCCATTTTAATACTAGATCACCACGGGAAAAATTCCTCTGTTTTTCTCTTCTCTCAAAGACAACTTTCATCTTGTCTTGATACTCCTGAAATTTTTGGTCAACTTGCTCTCTGGTCTATTGTACTTCAATTATCTAGTTGATTCTCCTGGTAAGGTTATTAGGTTCTTCCTCGGTATCCTCCATTAATTTTATCACATGAAGAGCAATTTTGATAGGGAAAACAAAATCAATGCCATAAAAAAATTGAAAAGGAGATATATTGTAGACCTTTTAGTGTTGATCATGTTATCCCAAAGTGAACATTTCAAATTAGAGTGCCAATCTTTCTTGTTTCCAGATAAAATTTTCTTGATAACCCCCATTAGACTCTTATTTGATGATTCACCTAATCTATTACGTTGAGGATAATAGGAAGTTGAATGACCAAGAATGATATTATATTTTTGACAGAAATCTATCATAGCTAAAGACTTGAATGCTTGAGCATTATCAGTTATGATTTTCCTAGGGCATCCAAACCTAGCTAAAATATTCTCTTCAAGGAATTTGATTACAACTGCGTCAATAGCAAATATGGTGGGAATTTATTCTACCCATTTTGAAAAATAATCAGTTGAATTTAAAATATATTATGTTGTGCACTAGAATCAAGGTGAATTTCACCTATAAAGTCTAAACCCCATCGATGGAAAGGAGCTTCAACGTTTATGGGAACCAATGGTAAAGAGGGAAGTTTTTGTTTACTTGAAAAAAATTGGCATTCCCTACAAGCTTTGAACTTTGCATTTACCTTAGAAAATAGTTTTAGCTAGTAATAGCCAGCTCTTAATATTTTATATGTTGTTTCTCTCCAAGCATGGTTTCCTCCACATATGCCTTTGTAGAATTCATCTATGAAACCTGTAGTTTCATCTTCAACAATATAATTAAGAAAAATTTCCAAAAGGGTCTTTCCAATAAAGATTTCCATTCATGATATAATACTTAATTGATTGAATATTAAGAGACCTAGCCTTTCCTTGATTGAAATCAGATGGACATTCAAAATTTTACAAATAAAAGACAATATTTTTATACCAAGGAGAAGAAGAAAACTTATCATGAAGGGTTTTTGTAAATATGTCTCCTCATTTTTCAGTTGAAGGATATTATGTTATGTTTGTAATATAATTTACTCCAAGGACTTTGCAGTTTGATTCATCTAACAGTTTTTCCAATCCTTGTCCTTTGATTAATTTTGTTGGTTTTATTTCCAGATCATATTCATGGATCTTTGTTATCCATTTCCCTCTATTTCCATCTATGTCGCGTTGATTTAGAATCTCTTTTACGGTGATGCTAGGAACATATGCAATTATTTTGGAATGAATGACATAGACTCTAAAAGGTTTCAGATCTTTCACCAATGCATAAGCTTGTTTTTCCATTATATTATATTTCAATTCTAAATATCTTAAAATTTTGTTGAAAAATGAAATTGGTTGTTCATGTTTTTATTCATTCCTTTGTAAAAGGATAACAACAATAGTATTATAATATGCAAAGGAAAAAATAAGAAATTCCTTAGAATAATCTGGGCTTGCCAATACTGGTGCTTCTCCCAAAGATTTATTGATTTGATCAAATGAGTATCTAGTTTATGGGCACAACTTAAGCTCATTATCCTTTTTAAGAATATCAGTTAAATCCTTCACTACCTCAGCGAAATTATGTATGAATATTCTTAAAAAAATTATTTTAACAAGGAAGGATTGTATCTCCTTCTTGTTCCTTGGTAAAATGATAATTTGGATTGCTTCAACGCATTGAGGGTCAATCTTGACTCCATCCTTTGATACAATATGACCAAGTAACTTTCCTTCCTACATAGAAAAATGAGATTTTTTTAGGATTTAGTGACAAACAATATTTTCTGCATTTAATGAAAGTTTGCTTAAGATGTTTTCAACGTGAGAAGTTTCTGAGTCTAACTTAGGTTTTCATTTTAAATCTAGACAAACCCAACATACCTTGATCCTTCTACTAAATATCCTCCAAGGGGTTCCTTCTGAAACGTTGTAGAAAATAAGTTATAGCAAAAATTCCAAGGTGTCTCAGATGTAGTAGTGAAACCCATAGACCTTGAGCTTTGATACCAAATGTTAAGAACTAAATATCAAGATAGCATAGAAAAACCTCAGAATAAGTACTCAACGTATTGAAAAGGAGACAATTTCATATAATAAGCTTCTTCAAGGGGGAAACCTCCTTATACACCAAATAAATTTCCAAATACAAGATGATTCCAAATGAAAAGGCCTCCTTGGTATATATAGGAGACTAGGAGGTACAATTAAAACTAATGGACCCAAGCCGACATAAATAAAATAACATTATTAATGTAATATGCCCCAATTAAGGGGTAATGTGCCACTATTTAGGGCTTAACATTATGTACAATATGTTCATGGATTGTTAAAGAGACATAAAATGGGGCTATTGATTCTCCTCTTTCCTCAATGTGAGAACCAAACATTATGGTAGTCCTTTCATCTTGTAGGTTTAATGTATCTGGTTGGGTTACTGCAACAGAACAATCAATCATTTTCATCACTTGTTTTCTATAAACTGGATTTTTTTCAATTTCTAACAAAGTGATTGGGATTTTGATTTTATTAAGTTCATGTTCCAGATTAAAAGAACTACTTATTTTTTCTATCTCTTTTGGATCTTCATCTACTTTGTTTGTAAGATGTGGATCAGATTTCTATTTTGGAGCTGTGATTTCTTTCCCTTTGTCTTTATTTTTTGTTTTTTTCTAATTGACCTTGATTATTCGTCTTGGTTGTATTTACATTGGTTCTTGGTCTAAGGTCATATTTTCTATGTAATTTAGCTTGTAATGCATTTGAGAAGGCTCTATATTGAGATGATGATGAATCAGAACGATTATTATTATCATCTTCATTAAAATATGAATTAAAGATTAAATATTTCTCATAGTCATCCCGAGTCACATATATTTCAGAGGGACCACCTTCCATCATATTTATATCCTCAACCTGATATTCTTCAAAGTTATCAACCAAATTTTCATTTTTAATAGGTGCTTGTATAGGTCGATCTTCATCTGTCCTTTCCTTTTGAAAAAACTGGGGAGGATTTAAAGGCCTTCTAAATTGATTTTGGTTTTTAATGTTAGGCCTTTTTCTCTTTGTTTCCATTCTGGCCAATAATCTAGACATTTCTTCAATTTTATCCGCCTGGTTTTTGTTAGTATTAGATTTACCAACTTGCTCTTTTTGTTTTCTTCTTTCTCTTTCTCTTTCTCTTTCTCATGATTCATTTCTAACTCTAGCTTTGCTTGATGCAACCACGTTGGATTCAATTTATGTTGCATCATCTTGCATGTTATTTAAAGTGGTAGATCTTCTTTGTCAAAGTAATAAGGAAAAATCGGGATCAAAAGAGCCAACAAAAGTAACTTTTGTTGTTGGTTGTGATGGTTTGACATCTGCAGGAATTTTGTTGTAAAGTTTATTAAACCTTTTGATGAAATCTAAGATAGATTCATTTTGTTTCTTTTTAAATTCCCAAACCCGGTCAAAAAATACAAATGATCTTTCTTTTCACCCCATTGTCTATGGAAAGTAGATTCTAGAGCATCCCAAGAATCTATGGAATTAGGGGGCAATCCCTTAAACCATGTCCTTACTTCACCCTCAAATGTATGAACAATGATTCTCATGTATACATATTCATGTTCTAAACCTTTATTATTAATGAAATAATAAAATGTTTCCAAATGTTCGAGGGTTTTGGTCTCATCCTCTCCTTTAAATCTAGGTAGTAGCTTCATATAATTATTGGGAAAATCATGGAGATTGTGAGAAATATTTAAGGAGCATATCTAGCAGTGAATTTATTGAAAACTCTTGGTGGAAGGGGAGGAAGTGGCGGCTAATTTTGTTGTGGTATTTTCCCTTCCATAATTAGGTGCTCAAGCTAAGAATTCTTAGGAGCAAGGGGATTCACATAACTTTTTATAATATCTTCTTCTTCAAAAGTGATTTATGAAGAGGAAGTTTGAGAGATATCTAAAACTTCCCTTTTTAGATCTAAAAAGGAAAACTTTGGGTTTTAGACCAAACATGAAGATCTTCAAGAGATTCCTTTGGGGAAATCTTTGGAGAATTCTCTATTGATTCCTTTGGGGAAATATGAGGAAAATATTCAAAGCGATGTATTTGAGAAACTACAATATAGTCTATAATAGAAAGTTGTAACGGCCCATATCTTGGCCTTTAGGGAGTTAGAACATTGATTGTTTACTCATCTTAGTAATTCAATCCTTAACATTTGTTTGGGCTCAGTTAGATTCGGATAGATATTTGAGATATGTACATCTTGACCTAATTATGGGTTGCATGATATTACTTTCATTGTTGTATACTCATGATGATGATAGCTCTTTGGTTTGTTTAAACATGAAAGTTAAAATGTGGAATTTAGGTACGTGGATACTAGTTCAAGTTATGATGTGAATGCATAACATATGTCAGGCATGATAAAAATAAGCATGCATTTTTTAAATTGAATGTCAATACAGATATGGATCATTATATGAAATTATTATGTATATGCATAGATATGAGTTATTGGTGAATTAACTTGCAGGTTAATGAGCTATGCGATAGCCAAATGACTGTAGTGTTGAGGTGACTTGGATATCGTAGATATCAAGAAGATAGTATATGCTATATGTTGTACTTATTATTTAATTTATGATTCAAAATATTGTTATGATTTGTGGTGAGTGTGGTTTTGACAGGACACACAGCTTGCCCAGAGTGGTTGTTTGATGACATGACTCTAAGAACAGTAGTTGCACAATAGGGTTTGATGTAGGGTGTTGACCCTAGTTCTATAAGGAGGGGTGGAGGTATTTCCCACCGTTTATCCTCTGAAACCTAGATTCATGGGAGGGTTGTGTGAAGTCACACTCCCCTAGACGTGTGATGGCGACTGCTAGTTGTGTTGACCCTAGTTCTATAAGGAGGGGTGGAGGTATTTCCCATCATTTATCCTCTGAAACCTAGAGTCATGGGAGGACTGTGTGAAGTCATGCTCCCCTAGATGTGTGATGGTGACTGCTAGTTGCTTGTTGGGGAAGCTTGGTCGAGATGTATGACACTTCCACTTATGGGTTCTATCTGGAGTTAGGTCAATATAGTTGATGCTCCAACTTAGTCCAATAGAAGAAAGGATATGATGGAAGATGGAAGTAGGTTAGGAAGGAAGGATGCTTCAATGTTAGTTGAGAATACTGATTGGGGATTAGAGATGACACTATTGTTTACTCACTTGGTTCCTACCATGTTTAAAACCCTCTTTGATTTCCTTTTGATATTTTAAGTGTGATAATGAGTTATTGATGAATTGGTGTAATTTTTTATTGTTAAGATTATTAAATGATGCATTACTTGATCTGTTGTCCTACATGTATTAGTGATCATATAGGAACTATGCACTAGAGGCAATGGTTGTTTATCGTTAGTACATACATGAGATATGTGTCCGCTAGCTACACACACATACCCTACCTATGTACACTAGTACAATTAATTAATGTATTAATTATTAAAGAAAATTATTAACTGTTTAATTGAATCTTTATTGAATATGTAAATTATATTGCATGCAAAATATCTAGAAACATTATATACCTTCTTGACTTTGATAGATGGTGGGTATGATAAATTAAATGAGCATGGTGGGGTGTTATGTACATTTTGGGGAAAATTGTCAAATTACATTTATTAGCTAGAAAGACTATTCATTTTATTTATTGTTGTTTAATGCAAGTCATTTATATTTTAGTTTTATTTTAATTTTTTCCCAAAAATATAGATAACGGAGGTTGATGGATAATAATGAGGGTGGTTGAGGAGACTTTGGAAAGGGTGTATGGAAACTTGATAAATAGGGAGGAGAAGTGGTGAGAAAGGGGGATTGGGATGTTTGAGCATGATGAGAGGTTGTGAAATCTTTGGAAGATATATTCCTTATGATGGTTTTATTTGAGCATGTGTGCTTTGTTGTTCTTGGAGTCACGGGCATGGAGGGCCAAGAAACCAAAAGGTTTCTTGGAGCTAGGAGGCTGGATAGGCTCCTAGTTGGCTGGGAGGATTCCGTTGTTTCACTCTGGGCAAGCGGGAAAAGAATGCTTGGAAGCGCCCAGGACTACATTACAACCGATGAGCTTCGACAAGCTAAGGAGGAGGTATTTTTCGGTGGTATTTGGTTATTGATATTTTGTATATACTTTTGTTTTAATTTCTAAATCATAGAGTTAACATATTACTTATTTCATCATATTATCTAGATTTATCATTGAGAAAATGTAGAAGAATTGTGTAAATGAAAATCAATGAAATTATGTTAAAACAAAGTTGTTATTGTGTATGTATTTAATGAAATATTAATTGTTTAACATCCTGCCTGGGTGCTACATATGGTATCAGAGCCTGGTTTCAAAACTGAAACCTGGGCTTCACCACCCACAACACTGGGATTTTGTCTTTGTGTCAACATGGTCTGCAAGGTCTGCATCCAATTTGGGTTGTTACAATCCCACTCAGAGACTGAAGACTACACAGAGATGACTAGATATAACCAGAGATAGGTTGAAATGATTCAATTACAGATCAATTGCCTTGACATTATTGCATTTAGATTTTCATTATCCATACAGATTACCATATGCAGTGGTTGGCTTCATTGCATACATCTCTCCAACACATATATCCTTTCGTGTCATCACTCAAGTTATACCAACGACTAGCTTTTGATTGTACTAAACGAGGTGCTCTGTACTACTGATTATTCAGAATTTGGCTCATTTTTTTTAGAATACAAAATTATACAACACACCGTGTGAATGTACTCTGAAATTTCATTTTTCTCATTCGCCTTATGGTCACCTATCTCCTGTTCTCACTGAAAAGTTATAAAATTTTGGATGTCTTATGATTTATCTCTGACTAGGGCTTTAAGCAACACTTGCTTAGGATTTCACAATCTCAACTCCTCCAAAACGTTTATGCCTTATATGGGATAGAAAGTTATGGGCCTCAGATACCTTGATTGTTTTCATGATATAGTTCAGAACCTTGATCTCACAATCTTTATCAAGATGACCAATTGTTATTTTACATTGGGTATAAGTGAGAAACCACTTTTTAACTTTTCGTAGTTCAAGATGAGTGCCTGGGGCTGAGGGGACCTGGAATCGGGATGTGTAATCCTGGGAGAAGCTATGAAGAGAAAAGAAACATCTAAGGCCAAGGGAAAGGAACTCATGATAAAAGTATGGTTGTTTGGCTTAACCAAAGTGACTGTACTCCATAGAGAACAGGTATGGATTTAAGGTCTTACAGAGATGACGTGTCTGCTATCCATGCAAGAGTAACTTCGTTATCATGATTCACACTGACCTACAGCCACCCGGAAAGTTAGTGGGATCACCCTCGCACTTGATGCCTCCAACAACCAAGATAGGCTGAAAGAATGAAGTATTGAGCCTAATGGTACCCAGCCTAGAGAGACCTCGCAAAGCCTCTCGTAATGAGTGAAGGATCCAATAGCACACAACAGAATTAACAAGTACTTCAGTATTACAATATTCAATTAGATTCATGACAGATCCATACCCCAAGCTTGGTTATTACTAATCAATTCCTTGAATCCAGAAGAATTTATCTCCGCGTTTAGAAACTATCATATGCCTTATTTTTTAGACGGACGTAGATATCATGTGCGAGTAGAAAGTACAAATCATCGTCAGTGATATCTGAAACAAGACGCACAGGAGCACTATAATTGCGTAGTAGAGAGAGATTTGGCATTTTAGGAATGTCAACAAAGACAAACTCTTCTTCCTCCTTTTCAATACCGAGGATTACTATTGAAACATAATGACCTTCACTAATTAAGGACTGCAAATATTCTCCATTATAGACTGATGTGAGAGGTAGATCCTTTCTGTTGGAATCCAGCAACCCAACAGCCACAAGTATAGACATCGATTCTTTAACTGATTGACCTGGAGTAGAAGAAATTTCATGCCTGATCTTAAGTGTATAAGTATTTCCCTCAGAGTTGTAGGATGATTTCACTTTTAGAACAGGGGTTCCATCTTGTGAATACCATAACAAGAAATTTGAAAAAAAAATATGCATCATTGGCATCACGCATAGCGGCAAACAAATCTTCACACGTTACTGCTTTCTCGTCATGTCTTTGAAAATAAAGATCCATTCCCTTACAAAACTATGATTTCCCTAACAAGGTCTTTTACATCCTAACAACTTCTGCACCCTTCTCATACACCGTTTTGGTATAGAAATTGCCCATCTTAATATACCAATGTGGACACATGGGGTGAGCCATGGGGCCAACGTCCTGAGGAAATTGGTGATTACGAAGCTTCACCACATCTGCAATTCGCTTAACAGCACGACTGCCCATGTCGGACGAGAATTTCTAATCTCTGAAAACTATAAGTCCTTCCTTTAAACTTAATTGAAACCAATCACGGCATGTTACCCTGTTAATAGTCCAGTTGTGGAAATACTCATGACCAACAACACCCAAGATAGCATCTTAGTCGACATCTTTTGCAATTTGTGGAGAGGCCAAAACAAGTCTTGAATTAAATATATTAAGGTCATTGTCCTCAATCTCACTTTCCAATCTGTTTCAGAAATCCAATCTCATTATTAAAAACAAGCAGTGTGGCATTAACACCCACATCAGTGACATCCTTAGTCTTATAGTAAAACAAATAAGTGTTAAATGTAGTCGGTGTCTGAACCACAAAAGTTATTTGTAAGGAACCGAATTAAATAAACAACCATTTATTTTAAACATAGCAGTAAAATTTAAGAGTTACCTTCATTTAGCACATTCGCAATCAAATTTATCAATAATAATAAAATTAATTAAACATAAAGAAAAACAGTGCATAATTTTAAATAAATACCTGAACCTGATGCTAATAACCCTTCGTTGTCCAAATGCCTTCTTGACTACGGCTGCAAAACACTGCCCAAAACCTAGTTCCTCCCTGCCAACTAGGTAACGTCCTATCTCCAGTATATCATACGGATATCCTGGCCCCCGTGCCCAAAACCTCCAGCAACCCCGGTGCCTGACTGATACAATCCCACTCCCAAAATTCACTTCTCTCTGCAAATCCCAGAGCTCCCAAAATCCATCCCCCAACCTCTCTTAGAATGCCCTCTCGTAAACCTCCTTTCCCTCCTTATTCCTCCTTTCACCTACTCCCCCCGCCTCATTTACTCCCTACCTAACCCATTTATTACCTTCTTATCCTTTCCCGTTAATGCCCCTTATCCCCTTTATTTAATATCTTATCCCTTGTAGTTAATATGTCATCCATTTTTGGGTACGTAACTTAATTTAATAATATAATTTATTATCCTCCTTTTATTTATTTATCTTATTAATTAATGAGTTAATTAATACTTAAATTAATCATTGAAAATCATGAATAACTAATTAATAATAATTAATTAGTCAATGTTATTTTAAGAAATAATTATGGTTTAGCTAATATTTTAGGACAGTTATATTATTAAATTAATTATAATTAATTATCATATACACCTATTTAAGCAGGGTCGTTACATTATTCATGAGTGTTAAATGCAGTCGGTCTGTGAACCACATTTAAAAAACATTTATTCGTGAGTCTTAAATGCAATCAAATTATTGATAGATAGTCTACCTAATTGTCAGAGTTAATGTCATAGGAACCCATTGAAAACCACCCTGTAGGTGGACTAGCAAGAAGTATTTTAGGTGGACTAGCAAGAAGTATTGTAGGTGGACTAGCAAGAAGTACGGGCACACTTATGACTCACGCCATTGGATATTGTTAGTTTGAATGATAAGACTGGTACCTCTGCGAGAGGATGAAGAAATGCCCACTAAATGCTTCATGAAATCTTCAAATTCAATACGCGTACTCCTTCTACACATTGGAATGTGGATTACTTAACGTGCATGTTAACCCTTCATGACTGTATACATCTTCTGGCAGCGTCGACGTACCTTCCATTAACTTTGATCGATGGAGGAATTGTTATCCCTGCACCTTCTTTTTCTACATAATCAACCCGTCGCACCTCTGATAACCAAAATCACGTGAACCAAAAACATGGAAAATGTATGTTCCATATGCCAATATTTTAAGTGAAGGTGGAATTATTTTCGTAAGATAATAATCCACTTACCAACTAATAAATTCCTATGAGAAAATAAGAGCGTAAATACAAAAATAGTTATAAAAGAAAAAGTGGAGAATAATATAGGTAAAAAATATAATAGGAAATTAATTTATATAATAAAAAATGTAATAAAAAATAAATGATAGGTAAAAGGTATATTAGTAAAAGTATAAAGTATGCAAATTAAAAATAATAGTAAAGACAATTTCACAATTGTTTATTCTATACTTTTGTACTCACGTTACCTCTAAAACATCAATAGTTGTTACATTTGGCATAATAATAATATATGTTACATATTATTATTTACTTATTGTTTTATTTTTATTTTTTTAACTTTTATATATATATATATATATATATAT
>ML810249.1:5789-19853 GCA_009831015.1 Picea engelmannii
ACTGGTTGCCAAGCTAAGAAATTGTTCATTAATTTCCAGTAGCACATCCCCAACCTTGGCTCGGCAGCCATCGAAGGTTAACACAAATTGTCGAGCCACGCTAGGGTTATAACAATCGAATTTTCTTATGAACGGGAGCCATCCGAACTTCTCCAGGTCGCTATAAGCGCCATTGAACATTAGCAATGCTTGGCAACCGTTGTGCTCGACCCTTACGACTAGAGCCATGGCTTTTGTCAATAGTAGGGTTTGAATTGAAAAATACAATACACAGGGTCGAAAAATCGCTACGGTTAACAGCTGCAGCATTCAAAGGGGAATGGATTAATTGTATGCATGCGAAGGTGGTGGGATTACCACCGCCATGCAGGATAATAATGGCACAGTACAGTGCTGTTCCATCCACCATAATATCGTTTAAACCATATGAATCGGCCAACTTGACAATTTGGGCAGTAGATGATTGTATCAACTTGCCATACCATATATTATATCAATGCGTCGTTGCATAACTCAAACAATACACCAAAACCCATAAAAAAAACATACGCCAAGTAATGATCCAAATCATAAAATCAAAACCCATAGTTAAATGTTTATCCAATCATGCCATTGCATAAGTTCATACCATCAAATCAAACCAAAAGTTTACCCGATCGTGATTTCATAACTCCAAACCTTTGCCATTCAACATGAAATCGAAACTCATATGTTGATCATGCGCTCATAACATAATATATAATCAAAGTTTTATAAAAAATTATGACAAATCATTTTACAAAATCGACAAGTCAAAGGTTTATGAAAATAAGGATCGCATCACATAAAACTAGATCAAACATGATCCTTATGAAATCAAATATAACCCATAACTGAATAAAATCAAAGTCTTATTAATCAAAATGCGCTATCAAAGTAAGAGTATATAAATGGACATAGTTTGAAAAAAAACCACTCCAGCCACTTAATAGCAAACCAAAGGTAAGTGCCTTTCAGAATATCAATGAGAAGATGATGACAATCCAAATAACGATGGAGGAGTTTTCACGCTTTCAGTCGTGAAAACTAAATCGAAAAGCATTTGCAAATGTCGCATGAAAATAAAAATGTCTTATGTTCGCAAAATGCGACAGAAATTTGAAGTTCAAGAGACATGGGTGTGGGCAGCTTTTAGGGCAATTGAAAAAATTGAATTAGCTGCCAACAGATCTGGACCATTGGATCATTGGAGATCTCGACTATTGATCAGGCTCAATGAAGTTCATAAGTTTGCAAAATGTGAAATGCCTTTTGGTGTAGGATGTGGTCACCTCCGATGGTCATATGAGAGGGAAGAACTAGCATGAATATAAGCTCCATTTCAGGGATCACAACTTGGAGTGTCGAGACCCTTCAACACAGGATTGTCGAAATGCGAAATGCAAAATGCATTTTGATTAGGCTAATGGTCACAGCTAGTGGGCATATGGGATAAATTCAAGACCTTGCGTATTTAATCCAACGATGCTTGCTAAATGGAAATCTGATCGAAGGGACACTGTTAATCTTTACGATTAACTGTTCAGTTATGATTTAGTGGCTAAAGAGTTGTTGTCTAAGGAATTCAAGGTGTAGCTAAAGTTGGCGATTCAGTGGCTGAAGTGTTGTTGTCCTAGGAATTTGAGGTGTAACTGAAGTTATGGGAGTGCATAAAATAAATACGCAATGACTGTGCAGGGTTGGTTTTTCTAAATGAAAAATGAGTTGAACTGTAAGAAAGAGAAAATTACAGTATGCACAGTGTGAGATAAAACTCAGAGATGATTAACAGATGTTGAATAGACAGAAGCAAGAGAAGAATTGTAGAACATCTTGAAGCAGAGTAGAATTGCAGAATAGATAGAAACATAGAAGAACTGCAAGACATAAGAGAAGTGGTAAGAATTGAAACCCATGCGTTGTTGGTAATTCAATCATTTTACTTATAAACAGGGAGGTAGGGTGGTCCTAGGGAGGATTGTGGTCCTCTGATATTCAAGTTGATGCTTGAATATTGGGAGTTGGGGCTAGAAAATAGGGTGGCAGGGTGGTGCTTGGGAAAATACAGAGTTTTTTGTATGTGATTGCAACCGCTCTCGGCAGCAGCCGCTTCCACCAGGACCTTCTTCGGCTCAGGCCCGAAGAGTCCAAGACTCTTCCAACTCCCTCGTCGGAAGTTCCTTTCCCATAGGTGTCTCTATCTACGATCTCCCTTTCGTAAATCGAGAAATTGGAACTCGCATGTTCGCGAGTTCGACGCTCACGATATCGGCCCTTCAATTTCCCAAGCCCGAGCTCTGATGGTCAAAGGTCAATGCCTCCACTCGTCGGGGATCTTCCTATCGGGGTATCACTACTTGCGATGTCAACGGCTTGGAGTTCCAATCTCCGAACCCCGATGCGTCGATTGTCTGAGGTGATACCACCTATCCTCCACTATATCTCGTGGTCCCACGCGCCCACGTCACCGTCGGGATTTCATGGATTGCGGATCCACGATACGAATTTCCCTTACTGTTGGAAACCCCGAATGCTGAATCTCGATCCTCCCAGGATCCAATGCCACGCGTCCCTGCTCTGATCGACGGCTTCGAATAACTCAGGAAATCGTGACTCGTGATTTCAACAAGAACGAAACTTATGCCTCGTCAAACGCCGAACTCTGAACCCTGATGGACTTTGGACCTGCCTGTGCCTATGGGTTAATTTCCCCGCAACTGCTCCACGATCTAACGATCGACGGGGTTTCACGAACCTCACCTAATAACCCTGGCCGTCAATTCTCCGCCTTAGAGATTTCCTCCACTTCAAAGCTCCTTCCTGGTTGGAACTTCTCCTGGGTCTGTTCCGACTATAATGAAAAGGAACTATCCCTCCTGAGCTTGATTTCTCCAACAGCTTCAACTGAAGGTTGGCGAACTCCTTGCGCTCAGTGTCCAATCACTCTCTAAGCGTTGGGCCTTCTGGACTCTATGCACTTCCCGCAATAGTAGTCTCTGTGAACCTGTTCTCAGACTTTCCACTGAGATTCCAACCTCGGCCTGCACTTATCCTGCACGGCTCGAATAATCCAATTCAACTATGGGAAGATGAGAACAAGAGTTCAACTGTCTAGCCTCATCAACGCACTCTATGCGGATGAATTCGACTGCACTCTATGCAGGAATCTCCTGGCTCAGACAGAGAAACAATTGAAACTCCTTCTCCTATTTCTCACAGATTTCAATTCAACTATGAAATCACATACACAACATATCAAAGCAAAAGCATGACAGAAAGCAAGCAACCATGAGCATAATATCAACACAGAGAAATGACACAAACCATGAAACTGAATCAAAGTCTTCCCTCTATTAATTCAATCTATACATGGGTGTTCTTCACAGTTCTCTTCTCTGCGCTTCTTTCTCTCGATGATAATACAATGTACAAAGGAGGGTGCCTATATTCCATTTTCCCTCTCGAAATCTATAACTATGAAATCTACAATGAATTCCTATCTACCAGCATTAACTCTAATAAATGCCTTCCTATATATAATACAATACAAGTGTACTTCATTATATTAACCCATTAATGCTTGGTGCAACAAATATCAAGGTAGATTTCAAAAAGAAGTTTGCTGGATTGTCCAGCTGTCTTTCTCCACGCACTGGCTCGCTTGATGAGGTGTGGATGCTCCTGCATCATACTCCTCGGCTCGAAAATTTTCATGGGATCCTATCCATGAGCTCCTGTACAGTGTGCCCATGCTTTGCGACACAAAGCATGGGCGTCCCTAAAAAGTGTGGGCCATTAGTAACCGGCTCTTAAAACCTTATGAGAAGTGGTGTCGCCACCGAAGTGACCACCAGCTTCTCCTGCATGCAACTCGAGCAAGACTTTTTCTGCTTCGTCTTTCTCGAGATAGTGCATCAGTACGTCGTCAAAATTCTGACGAAACAATACACCGTTAATCATATGAAAGGAGGCCGAATTTAGTCTCAATGCTCTTCTTTTGGTGGGGTCAAGGTGACGGGGTGTTGATCCATGTTCAAGACAGAATCTAATATCTTCGTACCAAGGACTAATGAGGTTTTGTGCGCAACAAATTAGGCTTTGATCGCTTTGTCCTAGGTTTGACGTATCACTATCTTCTTGCTGTCTTGTTTCTGAATCAACAACAAATTTACACAACCCTTGGCCTCTCACAATCTGAGCTGGGGTGATTTCCAAGTTATACTCCTACAAGGAGGTGACCCAGTTAGCTCTCTTCTCTCCTAACTCCTTCTGCACTAACAATTTCCTTACGACAGGGTAGGGGACAATGACTTTCGTCCTTGACTTCAAAAGATAGGACCGGAAATGCTTAACTTCTTTGAAAACAATGTAGGCTTGCCGATCAACTGTTGGGTATTTAAGCTCAGCACCTTTGAAAGTAAAGATCATAAAGGCGATGGGTACTTCGTTGTTCTCAGAATTCTTCTGAGTTAGGATGACGACATAGAAACGATCAGAGGCAAAAGTATAGAGTGTAAAATCTTGAGAGAAGTCAGGGCTCATGAGAGACAGAGCGTCTATTATGGCCTTCTTTATGGCATTAATAGCTTGATTTTCTGTGGGTCCCCAGTGATATTGGGTGTCTTTCTTAATCAGGTTCTGGAGAGGTCTGACCATTTCGGAGAAGCTGGGGATGAATCTTCTGACGAAGTTAATCTGGCCTAGGAAAGATTGCATGGATTTTTTGGATGTAGGAGGGGGAATTTTAGCGATGACTTGAGTCCTTTCGGGGTCAATAATCATCCCATCACTAGACACAATGAATCCTAGTAGTTTACCCTATTATAATTCAAATATGGACTTTTTGGGGTTCAAGGAGATACCGTATTTACGACATCGTAGTAGAACGGCTCGTAAGTGAGCTAGATGATCGTCTTTGTTTTTAGAATAAACGGTCACATCATCTAAGTAAACCATGACGGAGTGATTGATTAAGCCTCGAAAAACAATGTCCATTGCTCTTTGAAAGGTAGCACCAGCATTAATCAATCTAAAGGGCATTTTGCGATAAGCATAAGTGCCCCATGGGGTACGGAAGGTCGTTTTGAGTTGGTCTGGTGGAGACATCAGAACTTGGTTGTATCCAGAGAAACCATCCAATAAAGATAGCCTCTCAGAACTAGATACCTATTGCAGGATCTGTTCCATAGGTGGGACAGGATAGTTGTCTTTGTCAGACGCTCTATTGAGGTTTCGGAAATCGACACAAAGTTGGATTTCCCCATTTTTCTTCCGAACTAGGACAAGGTTGGACACCCATTGAGTGTGCCTAACAGGAAAAAGTATTTTAGCACTTAGGATTTTATTCAATTCTTTTTGAATGGTCGGTTATAGTTTAGGGTGCATTTTCCTCAGTTTCTGTTGGAAGGGTAAGGTTTGGGGCTTCATCGGGATGACATGTTGTATGACATTAGGATCGAACGTTTTAAGATCATCGTATGTCCATGCAAAGACATCCTTAAATTCTTTAAATAATTTAACAAAAGCAAATTTTTCGTGTCTAGAACATCCCAAGCCTAGATTAATACACTGAGGATTTTCACTAGTTCCTAAATTGACTTTTTCATAAGACAACGAGGAACTATTGGTTTTACAATTGACCATGTTTTTAAATTTATCTTCAAAATCATAAAAATTCTCTAATCTAACTATGGATTTGGGTATGGAATTTACCATGTCTGATAGAACTTCAGGAGATTTCGGATCAGGTATTACCGTAAAATCGTGCAAATTGTCGTTTTGTGTGCGTTCATCTATCACTGTGCCTTGAAAGGTTTCTTCCATGTGCAGAAAGTTGATGATCTGTCGATCATCATCAAATACTCTCCAGTTTGTGATGTTGTCAAGAACAGATGGTCGAAACAATAGCTCGATGAAGAATGCGTTTGGGGATAATCCTTCTGCAGGAAGAATTTTAGAGGCTACATTAGCTAATAGATTTGCTTCAACATTATTTAGTCTAGGAATGGAATTTATATTGAAAGGGGAAAATTTATTCATAAGACTCCATACCTCAGACTGGTAACTTTTGAGATGTGGGGAAAGACAACGTATAGAGTCTCTTACCTTCCTAACCACTATTTCAGAGTCGCCAAATACAACCAGGTTTTGAATGTTCATATCCAGAGATTTTCTGAGACCTTGTAGTAAAGCCTCATATTCTACAGTATTGTTAGTACATTCAAACTCTAGTCTACAAGCCATTAATGTCTTCTTACCTGCCAGATCGATAATGATGCAGCCTGCACCAGCTCCTTGTTTAGACTTGGAACCGTCGAAATATAGACACCAAATTTGGTTTCCATCGGGCACATGGGACTGTTGCATAGAAGTTGTTGGTTGCATATATGCTACGATCTCAGAGTGTTGTTCTGGATTTATGATAGGTGAAAACTCGGCCATGAAATTGCCAAAGAAGGTGTCCATCCCTTGGACTTCAGGTGAATCAGTAGAAGGTGTATATGGTTCGTTAGGATCGTTTAAGTCTGTGACCGTGAACTTAAGGTAACGCTCACGATTCACTCTGATCTTGTTCAACTTACCATTCTCTGGGAGCCATAAGTGAGAATAGTCCGTCGCGAAGTAACCATGTAGCTGCTCCGACCAGTCCCTGCTCAAAAACAGACCATATACTTTTGGAATATCCACAACGATTATATCAATAACTTGATGAACCTTTGGGTTAGACGATAATCTAATCAATACATTTTTTAGTTCTCCTATAACTTTAACATTTGTCCGATCAAGTTGTATGATTTTTAAAGTAGATGGTTCCACTTCAACGTTAATCTTTTGGCAAATAGACCAAGGCATCATATTGGATGACGCTCCTGAGTCCACCATACAATTATGCACATTTCTGTTGAAAATCTTGAAAGTTAAAAGAAATGGAGGTACATTCTTGCGAGTGCTAGGAGTAATAGCTTGTGGTTTCTTACTCGCAATTTCTAAGGCTACTTTATCTACATTATTTACATTATTTACATTATTTACAGGGACTACAGGAAGGCTTCCTTTATCTTGAGGATCAGGATTGTTTTTAGTGGAAGTCTTCTGCGGAACTTTGTTGTGCACAACCTTGTTACCAATTGAATTACCATTCTTGCCATTTTATGAAATATTTTGCAACATTTTCTGTAACAAAAATGGAAACTTCATTAACTCATAAATAGAAATGTTAGCCCTTAATTTTTTAAGATCTTCAACAACATCATAATCTAAGTTAGGGATGACATTACTCTATTTAGTTTCTGCTGATTTAGATGGCTTTGGAGGTGAAGTTGTAGTGTTCTCGGTAGAAGGCTTGTTTGTTGTCTTACTCCTAGTGTTATAAGCATGAACAGTCTCGAAGTTAGCTTGAAAGATGTTGTCCGAGAAGTGTCCAAAGATGTTTGGAGAAGACTCTTCTTCTTGAACTGTCTCTGGTTCAACTACCTCCTCGGGGATCTTAAGAGGCATCAAGTTATCTTGGGCTTCTAGAATTGTTTGAAGAGCACATTGCAAACTTTCTAGATTTAAGCCTTTGGGGGTTGGATTAGGTTGGTTAGTAGGAAAAGGATTTCGGAAAGGGGGTTTGTAGGGTCCTTTACTCGAGGAAGCTTCTTCAGTTGACCTTTTTAAGTCTATAACTTGATTCGACAGTTTTTGAACAACTTTAGTTAAATTTTCCAAATCAAAGTTTTCGGGTTGTGTTTTACTTTGAGTAGGTCTGGGGAGAATTTCAATCTTCTTTTTGGAAGAAGAACTAGTTTCAGTTTCGTTGCTAGAAGAGTCCTTGAGACTAAGTATGTCTTTTTCAATTTGGCTGGCCTCTTCGAAGGCCTCTAACAACGTGGATTTCTTAGATCGTTTAACCCAAATAACTATACTTTGATGTAAATCTTTAGTGTAGTAAGCTATTACAAGACTCTCAGTAGGCATAGAATCTGTAGGGATTCGATTTTTAAGTGTTAAGAATCTTTGATTAAAGTCTTTAACTTTTTCTTTTGGGTTCATTTTTAATCTTGAAATATCCATGACTAATACTTCTGGAGGTTTACCATCTCTGAATTTTTCCAAAAAGCATGACTCAAACTTTTCCCAAAACACGATGGTATGGGGTTGTTGGGAAAAGTACCCTCAAAAGTATAAGGGAAAAACCTACAGACAATGTCTTCATGTTCAACATTATGGAGTCTAATGGCTAACATAAATTTTTTGATATGATCTTCATCTATCTGTTTGGAGTCAGGATCAAACTTGGGAAGCCATTTCTTCGGATGCTTAGGTAAAGGGTGTTGGGCTCCAGGTACAACTACAACATCCTGATCAAGCCAGGGTCTAGCAGGGTTGTTCTTATTTTCCATTGGGGTAGTGGGTGTGGAAGGCTGAGAAGGTGAATTCCCTTTGTCTGATGAGGAATCTCCTCGAGAAGAAGAAGGAGGTGAGGGAGGTGGTGAAGGAGGTACCCCAGATCCTCCTGCAGCAGGGTTTGTGATTGGATCTGTAGGATTCACAGTGAGGTTAGTGTCACCTAATTGTTCTCTAATATCAGATAAATCCAAAGGTTGACCCCATGGACGGTTTGGCTGCCTAAGATGAGCTAAGGCACTATGTGTTTTAATGAGAGATTGATGAACAATCTCTTGTATGTCACCACTTGTAGGATTAGGGGTTGCTGGCTCAACTGTGATCTGTGGATCGTTGGTTGAAGTAGTTGTTGTTTGAAGGGGAATATTATCGTATGAATGGATTCTAGTCACTATAGGTGAGAGATTAGGGGGGGGGAGGAGTCTTGCGACCGCCTCGTGCCATTAATTAAGTTCAGACCCTCCTTCTAGCGCCATTTTTTTACGGGTGAAATTGACCGTTCGTCAACTGAGAGAGTGGAACCGGTCCGAGGTTTTCTAATAACCCAAGTCGTTTGGAATGAACCACCCTGACGGGTTTAGCGGCTCCGTTAGCCGATCTAAGGTCCTAAGAAAACAAAAAGAAAACTAATATAAACTAACTAATCTAACTAAAACTAAATAAAACAAACTAAACTAACTAACAATAAATAAAACTAACTAATAAACTAATCTAATTAAAACTAACTATTAAACAAACTAACTAATCTACTATTTCTATATATACAAACTACTAACTAATACTATAATAACTCTAACTAATTGAAATATAACTTATTCACAAAATATACAATATATACAATTTACAGATTTAAATAAAACCTGGAAAACTCATTTGCTTTCTGCCCTAAGACAGAGAAAGACATTTTTGTTGATTTTATGATTTTATGAACAAGAAATAAAACTTACTGAAATTAAACAATCTAATATACTAACTAACTAAAATACTAACAAATATACTAAACAAATAAACAACAAACAGACCTGGAAACGCTCCAGATTTTCCATGTGTATGATAACTTCGAAGCTGGTCGGAGGAAGGAAACTCGCACCGGATAATCCAGAAACTTCTCGTAAACGATAGCTGCAATGCTCTTTGATTTTATTTACAGGACAAACAAGACATAAAAATTCATAACAATTATATGATTTATAAATCTCTGCAATAAGGGAAACCTGTTATGCAAAAACTTATACTTAATAATTCAACTTATGAAGAAGAGAAATATGTCATTCATAAACCGAATCAAGTAATTGCTATGTTTTTTATACACTGGAAGAAATCAGATATGGATTATATTGATTAAATTATATCATTTGCAAAAGACTAAGATAGATAAAGTAGTCATTAGCCAAATGCAAATTGATACACATGAACATGAAACAAAATATTGATATTATGAAAAGCTAAAGCTGTAGCAGAATATCAAATTCTGTCTCAGTCTGTATTAAAATTACATATCCTTCTTCTCCCATGAATTAGGATGGTGTTATTACAAAAATAATGAGTATTTATAAGTTTTTCCACAGGGTAAAACCTCCCTGTGGAAGTTATCAAACTGTTTACATAATCTTGGAAGATATTCCCAAGATCAACTAAACTAGGAAACTAAAATGAAACTAAAGCAACTAAATATCCTCTAAACTGTCCATCAAATCCTATGCAATTTCAAATTCACCTGAAACAGGTCAGAAATAGACAAGTTAGAGAGATGTTTTATTAATAAAACAATAAAAATCTAATTCTACAGACTTAGCTACAGAATCATCTGATTTTGTAGCTAGTCTAAAATAAGATACAAAATCATAATTGAAATTAAATCAAATCTTTTAAGAAATTCCATTCAATTTACATCCAACAATCATTTGAAAATGAATCATGAATTGAAATCGATATTCTATTATGAACTCAAGCATGATCCACATCATTAATCGAGTACAGAGATATCGATACTCTGTTTCGATTATAGTCATAAATGAAATCATATGAAACAGAATCGTAATCGTTTCCCAACAAATCGAATCGATCTGTTATGAGATCGTTTTGATATTCAATTGAAAATAGAACAAATCGTAAACCCATCATTACACTTGTAAATCGAACAGGATTATCACGATAACTGTATAGCAAGCGATTTAGGATGTGAATGAATCCAAACAATAATTGACTCATAACTGTCACAAACAAAATCTTAACAGGATAAATCAAACAGAATTCGTTATAGATATCGATCTTCGATCATTGCACAGTAAGAAAATAGGATCGATTAATTTTGATCACAATCATTTCAATCAAATGAATCATATCAGGGTTTGACCGATTCATTTCACAAATTTAAAATACAGAGCATCAATTATAACCTGAACTCGACTCATAGGACAAACTTACCAAATTAGAACAAAAGCGAATCGATTAGTTAAGATTTTCATATAGTTGTTATGATTCAGATTCATTTCCAATTCGGGCGTGAATGTTATTTGAGCGTAATGTTTTCATCAAATATACAGATTCATTATCCTTAACTTGGAAATAGTCAAATACAGAACATCATACGACACAGCATCGTAACAAATATCTTCCCGAAAACATTTACCAGTCATAGCATATCAATGATAATGAAATCGAATCTGAGCAAAATCGTAACAATCAAACTCGATCAAATCGTTTACCAACCATAGTGCATGGATCATAACAGAACCAAATCCGAACATGATTATGTTCCAAACTGAATATGAAAAATTTCTTTTTCAAATCGAATACAAATCAACTCATTTGAAAGAAAACTATTAATTTTGTCACCTTAACGAGGCAAGCCAATCAATCAAATTCAAGTAAAGATCACTAAAATCTAATCAAAATCTATTGATTTCTATACTGGGAATAATCCAATCGTATATCGAATCGAAATTTGTTTTTATTCAAAGAAAATTTATATATAGAATGCACGCAATATAACATAGCCATTCAATGATGTGAACAGAGCTGTTTGAAACTGAATTCAAATCGTTATATAAACCTAGATTATTTACAAAAACAAATGATATCAAAACATACCTGTGTAGCGACAAGGCTGCTCAATTATGCCAGCTTGGAATTTACAACAGCCGTGGCTGATTCCACGTTTTTAAACAGGATGGAGCCGGTTGTCCTTTGTTTCTTATCCACTGCTTGGAGCTTGGCCTTTTGACTGGTTAACAGTGCAATCTGGTCTTCCAAAGATTGAATTCTTGATTGGAGAATCGGAACATCAAGATAATATCGCTCTAACCATGAATTGCATTGGTCACAGGGTGACTGTGTTGGTTTAGACAAAGTAGGCAAGGGTTTGGGAAAATGACCAAGGGTTTCACAAGGCAACTTAATGCCTGGGTAGTTAGGGTCATCCTTTAGGCAGGGGGGTAGGTTTGATACAAAATCATATGAGGGTTTGGCACACAAACCTTGCGAGTAGGGATATTCTCTAGCCAAGAAATGCTCAACTTCTGAATCAGAGTCCTCACTCAAGACGATAGGGTTCAGCTCAACAAGGGGTTTTGGCTTGTTCCTTGTCATCTGTGAAATCAAACGTGCATTCCTTTTCCCTTTGGCATTTGCAGCAAGGTTTTCCTTGAGCTTTTTGCTCATAGGCTTTGTAATGGCTTCTGCACTCTTAGCTACAGTGTCAGGTAAGTCGATAGGAGGGTCGGTTGAGGGTTTAGGCAGTAGGAGGTGTAACGGTAGAGGCGGTTCAGCCTTAGTCTCAGTTACCATAGGTTTATCAACCTGTATAGGGTCAATGTCCTCAAAGCCATTGCGGGCAATGAAATCCTTCGAAGTATCACCAAGCAAACTCAATTGATAAACAACGACGAGCTTAATAAGCCCATGATGAAACAGGCTGTTATCAGCCCTGTGTCTTTTATATTTTTTGGACATTTTATACAGGCTCCAATGAAAATAGAATGTCATGTTTAGAGGATACCCTATAAAAACCATAAGGAGACATAGGTGGTAGAGGAACACAAACCCGTAGCGACCTTCACAGGTCACAAACTACTTGATTATCATTAATAAATCGTTCCATCATTGTTTAAACATAGTTACGGGTATACCTCTATCACAGGAGGTGATTTTGCGCGATTGAAACAACAATGTCCACAACACTTCCTCGACCTTGCAATTCTTAAACCAACGTTGTCCAGAGGTAGGTAATCCCGTGGCTGAGCTGATAAACTGTAAATCAATCTCTAACTATACATCGCCGACCTTGGCTCGACATACATCGAAGGTCATGGAAAACTGTCGAGCTACGCAAAGGTTAAAACCCTCAAAACGTTTTACGAAAGTAAGCCATCCACTAACTGCCAAATCTTGGCGGGCATTATAAAAAATTAACAGGGCCTGGTTTCCATTGGGTTCAACTCACACGACTGGTGCCATGGAGCCCAACACATGGTAAGGGAAGGGTTTGAGTTCACCAACACACACAGTAACAGAGCTACCCGAACCAACATCAATGAACGAGCCAAAAGGGGTAAGCATTAATGCGAGCATGCGAAGGTGGTGTAGTATGCCATGCGTAATATTCATTATCCAAGTACAGCCGCCAAATTTCATAGTTGTTCACTCCATAATAACAATTCAACCATTAAAGTCATGTGTACAACCAATGAAATCAAATGTGTAAACCAATACGTACCAACACTATGCCATAGTGTTTAAACACCCGATATATATATCAAAACCAAAATCAACTATGCGCCAATGTATATAATCAAAAGTTTAATCAAAGTGCCAAACGGAATTCATATAGTCGACTAGCCAAATTTATGAAAACGTTATCATAAGGATTATATCACATGTATATAAAAAGTTTAATCAAAGCCTTATGTATTTCATAGAATCAATGATGAGACAAGCCACATGAAGTGCAAATCCAAAGGCTAAATGCCTTCAATAAAACCAAATCGAAGTATGAGAACCGATCAAAGGATATTTCCAGTCATGTAATGATCAATAAAAGATAAGCGCAATAGGCATAATGACGAAAGAGTTAACCACAGTTCAGATAATGGTCGAAAAATAACTCTGAAAGGAGAAGTTTTCACGCTTACAGTCATGAAAACTTAATGAAGACAAATGTTTAAATGTCGCAAGAAATGAAAATGTCGTTTATTTGAAAAATGCGATGGAAATTTGATGTTCGCAAGACATAGGTGTAGGCAGCTTATAGGATCATAAAAAAAGTGAATTGGCTGCCAATAGACCCTGGACATGTATTCTATCTCCTCTCGTGTCTTGGCACACATTTCCTTAGTTAATTTGAAATGGCTGGCCAAAGGTGTACTAACTGGTTTTGCATTCTGCATTCTAAACCTCTCCAACACCTTCTTTGTGTACTCACCTTCTTTGCAGCACCCAAATCCTTCATTGCAAATGAATTGGCTAATTTCTTCTTGATCACATTTATATCCTTCATATTAGACCCTTCAACAAGCAAGTCATCTACATACAATAGCAAGATAATAAATCTTCCATTTTCTAGCCTTTTAAAATAAACACAGTGATCAGAATGACATCTACTATAACCCTGTTCTATCATAAACCTGTCAAACTTCAGATACCACTGCCTTGGAGCTT
>ML810249.1:20526-31988 GCA_009831015.1 Picea engelmannii
ATCCGATTTTTGTCGAATGGAATAAACCCAAGTTTTTCTAGTTGCATCATCAATAAAAGTAATATAATAATGAGAGCCACCAAGAGATGATACCTGAGCTAGTCCCCATACATCTATATGCACAAGCTCTAACCTTTCACTCTTCTTTTCTTTTCTGACTCTGAGAAATCTGGCTCTCTTCTGTTCTCCATAAACACAATTCTCACAGAAGTCCAAATCAATTTGTTTAATATCTGGCAACAAATTTCTTTTGTGAAGTATCTGCATCCCCTTCTCACTCATGTGTCCAAGCCTATGATTCCACAATGTTGTATCCACTCCTGTAGAAGCTAAAGAGATAGAAGAGTCAGTATTACCAGTACATAAATAGAATGTACCTACCTTCTCTCCTTTCACTATCACCAATGATCCTTTGATGACCTTCCATGTCTTATCTATAAATATGGATATAAAACCTTCACTTGCCAACTGCCCTGTTGAAATTAGATTTTTCCTTAAATATGGAACATGTCTTACCTCTCTCAACAACCATTGGTTTCCATTGCGTTGCTTTATTTTTACCTTTCCCATTCCAAGAATTTTGCATGGTGCATCGTCACCCAAATGAACCTGTCCAAAATCACCTTGAAAATAATCTAGAAAATGTTTCTTATGGGGTGTGGCATGAAATGAAGCCTCTCAATCTACTACCCAAGACTAAAAAATATTATCTACAAAAAGAATCAAAGCATCTTGTAACAAATCACATGTTACATTTTCTTCCTGATTTCTCTCCTGTTGTCCATCTCTTTGTTTCTTTGGAGCTCTACAGTATTTCTTCAGATGTCCTTTCTTCCCACAATTCCAACACTCTATCTTTCCAAGTCTGGATTTGGATCTTCCATTCCTTGAATTCCCACGGTTCCTGAAACCCTTTCCTCTATCCTTTTATCTTCCCCTATTCTCCATGTTCAACGCATTCTTGATGTCTCACCAATGTTTTTCCATCACATTTCCTCACTAAGGATAACACCAACAACATCGTCAAATTTTAAAGTATTTGAACTAGAGATAGAGTTACTTACATCCATGACCAAGTCGTTCCATCTTTCTAGCAATGAGCACAAGATTAGAAGAGACCTAACCTCATCATCAAAGTACACTTTTTACAAAACTTAGTTGATTAGTAACCATAATAAAATCATTTAAATGATCTACAATAGACCCACCTTCCGACATCTTTATATTAAATAATCTCTTCATTAGAAATACCTTATTGGACACTGAGGGTTTTTCATACAATTTGGCCAATGCGTCCATCAAACCCTTCATTGTCTTTTCTTTGGAAATATTGAAAGCCACCGACGCTGTCAGGCTCAGTCGTATCGTTCCTAGAGCCTTTTTGTCAAGAATCTCCCATTCTTCATCCTTCGTAGCCACCGACTTCTTTGTTATTCTGCCCAATCGTAGGAATAGATCCTTATTATATAAATAGTCTTCCATATGCATCTTCCATAACTGGTAGTTTTGGCCGTTAAATTTCTCGACCCTAAGCTTTCCATCTTCCGACATTTCTCCCACTCGAACCATGAAATATCTTTTCCTGTGAGTTACCTTTCTCTCCGATACCAGTTGTTAGAAAAATAGGACCGCGGAGCAATAAAATAAAACAAATGCAAAAACAAAACACAGAAGATACACAATACAATAGAGACACAGATTTACGTGGTTCACCTAGTGTGGGCTACGTCCAACAAAGAAATTTCTAGGTCCTTCCTTTATTATTATCCAACAAATGAAGGGATGCAACCTACAGCAAAACCCACTATAACTTCCTCTTCCTTCTCTCATAGTCTCCTATCTCAGAATACAATATTCACCATCAACCATAGCCGTAATACATTTTCCTCATAAAAGAGGGTTTCCTTCTAGGTAAAAAAACCCTAACATAATCTCTATCGTTAGATCTGTGACCTTATAATGAATGGTCCAGATTTACAATGAAATTACAATATACATTTACAAGGCAATTTTTCCTTCGGAGGCCCGCTTGCCCCCAGACTCCCCAGCAAAGGGGATAGCCCCCCCAGACCCCACAGAGGGGGTACCCCCCCTCTGCACTCCCCCGCATGGAAGAGTGTACATACTTCTGGGGTGTAAATACTTCATGGGGTATAAACATGGCTGAAAGTAAAATACCTCTGAATCAAGAAGATAATCAGGCTCCACAACCAACAATAACAATATTGCAGTCAAACATACATTACAATACAGTCACAATAAATCAACTGGATCACCCATGCCCAAGTCTTCAATATCAAAAGCAAAGAGATGATAAGAAATTTGACTGTCATTAAACAAGAAGTATCAAATGGCAACCCATAACCAGAGAACCAGAGGCTTCAATAAAAATTTACAATAGGGGAACTTTGGGCTAACAGTCTGCCTCCATGGCCAGTTCTTCCATTCTTTCCATTTATGTGGTGAAACATGGTTTCAACCACCTTCCCCCACTTCCATTAAATACTTTCATCAAGATCCGTACAGAGTCTAACATCCATGAATATTCGCGGTCATCCTCATGTTTTCTTCCAATCGATCTCGGCTCCTCAAAACCACAAATATCCTTTCCTGAGACCATTGTACGCTCTTTTGGCCTTTAGTGCAGCCCCCTCCATCATTCCATGTGACCTTGGGCCATGACCTGGGGATCCCTTGTGAAATTTAGATATTTCACATTTTGGGAGTTTTCACTCCATTCAATCTCAAAAATATCGATGCTCGATCTTGCGAAATGGCCTATCTAGATTGATGATCAGACTCTCTTTGAATTTGACGGCAAGGATTGGCTCCTCAAACAACTTTATCTTCCCATCGCTTGATAGGAACTTGTTGGCACAGTGGAAAACCAGGGGTTCAATGCTACAACATAACACCAACAAAACCCTAGATACCAGCCCTTTCGACAACACCTACAAAGAAGATGAAGTCTCACCCAAGGTAGATGCAGGGGTGGTGACAAGACTCCAATGTTTGCAACCTTAGTTGGGACACACATATGTGATTGTAACACCTTAACATAGAACTTAAAAATTATTATTCATCAATATTCAGTCTTATTTTATAGTGCAGCTAAACCCTAACAGAAGATTTGTGCAGTATTCACATAGATTCAATAGACTCAAGCACTAAGCATACCAACATAGATCAGATATAGCATTCCTTCACATTATTCGGCACTAATATATCATATTAGATTCATCTATCATCTAACATCGCACTAAGAATTAAATCACTTAAACAAAATAACAACAAAAAAGCACAAAGAATTCACAACACAGGATATACGTGGTTCACCCCCACCCTAGGGCTACGTCCACCAACTCTTATTCTTCTTTATTATCTTCGATCAATATTCTTACATGCACAAAGCCTCAAAATCAACTCCATAGAGGACAGGAGATCTACACACCTCGCTAGATCCTCCTTCCTTGAGTTACATCACAAATCCTTCCACAGTTTGTGCACAAAGCACTACATACGACTTGCACTTAGCTCTGCAAGTTTCAACATACAATACACACCAAGCCTCTTACAATAATATGCACCACTTCCCCCCTTCTTACATAACCTAGCTACTTATTTATACATTACAAAATAGGCCTGAGCATGGGTAAACCCATGGGATGACATCCCCATACCCATTTTATAAGCCGAAAACCCAAAACTCCCTAAAAAGGGGTCGAGACCCCATGATCTCCGCTTCAACTTGTGCTCCGCCTTTGACATCTTATCGAAGTCCCAAAAGTAGGTCAAATGTGACCAAGGATCCTCAAAACTTGGTCAAGGTCCAACAGGCCCCCAACACTCACCTATGACTCATACCGAGTCACTCTACTCTGGGTAATTCTGCCTCAAAATTCTCGAGCTTGGCTCGAGCTTCTTCGACCTATTGTTGTGTGATAGCCTCCTGCTCAGTGAACTCTTCGATTACTGCTTCATTGAAAGGTCCCTCTAAGTGTTGTTCAGCTACAGTGACAACTTGCTCCAGTTCTTCTCCTCGTCCTTTGATCTCTGTGAATAGTTTGCAATCCTTGTCCTATATTGGTTGAAGCCTCTGAGTCACTTCCATGACTCTGCTCTGAATGGTGTGGACCTGTTGCTGGGAAGTGCACTGTTCTTAGGATCACTTCATCCTCTCAATGGTTGGTAGGGGATCCAACTGCACCTGTACTATTTCTTATTTTTTCTTCACCTCCTGGAGCTGTAACTCCAGTGCTTTAAATTTAGGATCCTTAGTGAGTCTCTCATAAGTCTGGGCACTATGATCACTCTATTTTTTACATTCCATAGTGAGGCCCTTGATTCTTTCAACTGCACCTTGGGCAGTTGCTTCTCGTTGATCTCACACATCCTGCGGAGTACTCAACACTATTATTATCTCTAGATATGTGATTCTCCATTGAAGTTGTTGGATGGTTTCTATGAGATGCGCTACTTGGTGTTCTACTGGTTCTTCATCCTTCTGCTCCATGCCTGTCACAGAGAGAAGGGCATTGTTGATTGCTTATTTTACTCTGACCTACCCCACGAGCAGCTTTTATTTCTCTTGTTGGGTATGTTCTCTCTCTTCATCGAACTTTTCTTGAAGAGCATCCCTCTCCTATTGTGCAATCATGCATTTCTCTATAACTTCCTCCTGTCCTTGATGCAGGGCCGTTGTGACCTATTCTTTCTTAGCTTGTTCTTGTTGAAGGTGAGGTTCGATTACATCATCTAGTCTGTGGATTTTGGCAGGATCATCTCCCAACTATGTTTCTCCTGAGGGTGAGGGCACAATGGAAATTGCGCGACTCAAATAAAGGGCATGTTGTACACCTCTTAGTTCTGCTTCTATTATAGCATACATAGTTTCTTGTTTTTCTTCTTTTCTTTGCAAAATATCTTCTGAGTCATCTCCTACAACTAAAACAATGAAGTCAAAGTCGTCGACTGTGAGTACACTCTGCATCTTTGGCTTATTGTCTTTGGACTTATTCCACGATGAAGGTTTTATGGGGGAAACCTTTCGTTTCTTAGATGGATCGGTGTCATTAGTGATGTTTTGTGGTAATTTTACTTTTCCTTGTTTATCTTCTTCTTGTTATTTTTCCTCTTTGTTCGCTTCATCATCACCTCCTTCACTAGGTGACTCAGATGCAATCTCTTATGATGTGTTGTTTATTTCCTGTACATATTGCTTCTTTTTCTTCCTACTGTTGCTTGAGGCATCATACTCTTCGTCAGTAACCACCGGATTTCCAATGAGGTCTGGGTCAGATAGCTCTACAGGGTCAGCAGGGATAAGGAGTTATGTAGGCTAGTCTTTAATTATTTCTTTCAGGTCCTCTGTAGTGATCTTGTAGTAGTACTAAAGTTCTTCTTTTCTTTCATCGACGCACGTAGTAATATAAATAAAAAGCCTATCTGCACGGAATTTCATAAGAGGCCTAAACCTGTCTAGGGTGTTGGGTGTCATATGAGGGAAGGACTCAATAGCCCTCCTAATATGCAGGTAATAGGTATGAATTATTGCATTTGAACACCACTACTTTCCCATATCTCTCGAATACCAGAGCGTGGTGAACTTTGCAGCAAGCGCCTCAAATGGATCGATGTTAGGGAAGGTCACACCTTCCAACATCTCCCAAGAAGTAAACATGATGAGGATCAGGAGCCAGCTGAAGTGAAACTCATATCCCTGATCCTGAGCTTCACGGAAATCCAGTTCGAGCTGGTTAACTAAGTACTTTGCCCAGTTCATCTGTATACCTTCTACGCATTTCCTAGCGAGGTCAATGACAACCCCCATGACTTGCGTGGGTTTGTTCATTCTTACTAAATTTCCTGCAATTAATTGGCATGCTAGGTGCACTGCTCCATTCTGAATGGAAGCTACCTTGTATCCTCACGTCCCCTTCTAAACATCGCTATATGTTTCTTTAATCGTCTATGCCAAGGAATGGTCTACAAATTTTCCTGGTAGAACTCTTGTGGGTCTGGTCCCTGCATGCTTAGTCCAGTTATCCTATGGATCAGTGTAGGATCGACAGTGATTCATCTCTCCAACCACAAATAGCCACCATGGAAGCACAACAACATGAGCTTAATGAAAGCATTAACCTCCTGGTGCCTTCCAAAATGTGGGATCTTCATTACATTCAAAAGGGTGGACTGCGCGAGTTTCATCGTCCACAGTTGGGGGATGATTTTCATCTTCTTTCCCTTTTTCTTGGTCAGATATTTGTGAGGCACGAGCATGCCATAGATCTTATGGTCTCCTAGGTTATAGTCATTTATTTTCAATGTTGGAATCCTCTCTAGCTATGGTCTGACTGCACGTATCCCCTTCGAGAGATACGCAATGATGACGGTGTAGTCGAAGTCCCTCGAGACACTGTCGCAACTCACTACACCGGCCAGAGGTGGGATGTAATTAGGTAGGATGGAAAATAATAACTTTTCATTCACCAAGTCATCTTATGCTTGGTTCTTTTCTCAGTCACAGCTCAAGATGGTCTAGATCCACGAGCATTCGACAGGGAGGCTTGCACTCCTCTCATCGATGAAGCTTGTACACCCACATACATTACTCTTTCAATCATGAGGTCGACAAGTATGTCCTTCAAAAATTATTCAACTACGCTAAGTTCTTTAGACATACATGCTCTTGGTTGAATATCTCAGGTTGAAGAGAAGCTATTCGATGCAACAGAGTGGATGGAGATAGCTCGAGGGTCACTGTGTGAAATCAACTGATCTGAGAGCTCAAATAATCACAGGTGGAAAAAGTATTCTCAGTTAAAGGCTCAACAAACTAAGTAGACAACTAGGTAATGGATCTTTCCAACAGGTGAGAAGCCTTCATTAATGCAGTTATGTCCATTACAGTGAGGTCCCAATGGTTTGATGGCGAGCTTCCTGGCCATAACTGTTGTTCTAACCATTTGGGATAACCATTATAATACATCCAATGGTCATATTACTTCATCATGGAAAAGTGCCATGCTTTGTTGTATTGATATCCTAGCGAAGTTCAAATTTTGGAATCCTTCTTTCTGCACAGTTCTTTTTGGTGTTGTTTGTAGTTTTTCTATCTTTACTTTCTTCTTACTGAGCTTTATAGACTTTTTCCTGGCGATCTTCATCTCGGTATTCCTCTTTCCATTCTTATTCTTATCTTCTCTTGGCATAGTAAATCCGCGTTGTTGATGGTCTTTACCAGGGTTCAAGGGAAATACTTCTTCTTTGTTTGGTGTAGTTTCTCTACTCTCTTGTACAGACAGGTATCTCAAGTTCTCATGTGTTCTTTCAATTTTGACATCTCGATGTTTGGCCCTTAGTAGTTTCGGCTCATCTTCTTGTTCTTTCAATAAGTGCGCGATTCTCTTGGTCATGAATTCTCTTAGGTATTTCTTTTTTTGTTCTAGGTCTTCTTCCTTCCTTCGGGTCTGATCCTTCTCAATCCAGGTTTTTCCTAATAACATAGTAAATGGAGTGTTGTTCTCAATAAATTTAACAACCTCAAAATATTCCTTTGTCGAAGTTTCATGAGAACTCATAGATATCTAGGTAATTCTTCCACACAGGGTTATCAAGTTTCCTCTAAACAATCTTATTCCTCCTAGTGAAGGAATCATAGGAGGCTTCCCTAAAATTTCCCAAGTTCTTTCTGTCATGATATTCACCTATGTTTCCTCATCCAGAATGCATTCAATGTCGAAGTCTCCTATTCTTGTTTCTATGCATTCTTTTTCTTTTAAGATCTCTAATAAGTTGATATCTATGTGATCATTTAGGGTTTCTTTCATTTGCAATAGTATAGTCTTTGATTCTTTCTGGGGTTCTACCATGATCTTAGTTTTTTGACCTTCCTCATGGTTTTATTGTCTCATATTCATTCTTTCAACCTTTGTTACACATTATTTTCATCATCCCTATGACCATTAATGATGTAAACCTATATGTTTCCTTTAGAGGGGTCAGTGGCCTGAGTTCCTGAAGAAAGAAGGGAGAAGAACTTTTCATGAGAAAAGATGTTGCATTATCCTTTGTAAAAACCCTATTAAAGAGGATGTTTAGAGGTTACTATATAGGCAGGGTGAGAAAATGCCTGATTTTCATAGGCTTCACCATAGCTAGGTCATGAAGTGTTCATAGGTTGCTATATAGGCATGGTACAAGAATGATCATACGTGGGAAAAACGAGCATCTTCTCGATGCTTCTAGAAAGAGAAACTTCAATGGTGAGGTGGCATCTGAATGGTTTGGATCTTACTCTCTTTCATGATTTGGTGGGATCATCCTAACCTCCTCACCTTATCCTCTTCAGCTTATAAAAGGAGAGGAGCTCTCATGGAGAAAGTTGGCTTGGATGAGATTAGCTTTTGGGCTTTTGATTTTGGAGCTTGGATTGGATTGAGATTTGGAGATTGTTAGCTTGGCTAAATGAGCCATTTTGTCAAGATAGATTGTGAATATTATCAGATCCATGCTCTCAGAATTCTTGGAGTGGAAGTGTGTGGGGAACGAAGGACAGTTGGAAGGGACCTTACGACATCAAGGCCATGGTTGTAATCTCTCTTTCACATTTAACATGATACAGTAATATGATTCTTTTCTATAAATCTTGTTGTGTTTTATTGTATGATTCCTTGATCACATACATAGGTTTATATTGAGTTTATGTTATTGCTATCACTTTGGTTGGTTGTGTTCTTTTACAGGATCATCATTGTATGAGTTTTGGAATGGAGCTAGGATGACGATGGAGAGAGGAAGTGGCGTTTAAACGGTATGTCACCTATCCCTCTTTAGTTAGTAAATTCAATATTTAAAACTTAAGGAAAGTGCCATGTTCTGGTGTGTTTTGTTCTAGATCTAGGTGGATCTAGGGAGTCAGTTAGTGTCTGCACCTACCAATTTATCCAATAACAAAATCGGCAACTCCCTTGGGGAATAGATTGTTTCTTAGTTAGTCTAGTTTCCCTTGCTTTGATTGCTTGTTTTCTGGTTTCTAAGTCTGTGGGAGATCCATCCAAACTCTCTGGATCTGAAAATTCATTTAGACTCTTTTGTCCTTTTCCAAATTCTCTTTGATTTCAAGCAATCTCGCATTGTACTGGTCTACAGCCTGCGAAAACCTCTCAGTTTCACACCCTACTATGTAATCCAGTGTGACATGTTCGCATCCTGCCTGTGTCCAGCCTGCGAACTCCAATGATTTTCGCACTGCACCCTATAGCTAGGTTGTGAACCCATTTGAAATTTTTGTTTGGAATTAGGATTTCCTATCTTTTGATGCCCAATTTTTCTTTGATCAGCTGGATTGAACTTTTGGAGCCTATATTGATCTGTTTACAATCTTCTTGACATTCTTTGAATTGCTTTTAGACATCTTTGCTTTGTTTGGTTTTGAAGGAGTAGTCTCTTGCTTTGAGTGTCTTTCAATTACAAAGTGTGTGTTTCCTTTAGGATTGTTTAGGGAAAGATCAGATTTCTTCTTAGTAGTTCGCTTTAAAAGAAAATTTTTAGTTTGGGTTTCTTTGTTTTAAGAAAGTTCATTATTTCTTTTTGTGAAATTTTTTAAACAAATATTTAATTTCTTTCTTTATATTATATTGGGGGCATCCTTGCATTTGAAGTAGCGAAATTGCATGATTCTTGGCATTTTTTGGTCTTAAATTCTGAAAAAATTCGACCCTCATGGTCGGGGGGGGGGCATGAATCGTGCATTGGTGTATAGTCTCTTTTTCTCATTTCTTGAGAATCTTTATATTGATGAGTTTAATCAACTTTGGGACATCGTGCATATGGGAATGATAAATGTTTTCTCCTTCTCGTAGCATAGCTTTCATCGAAATGAAAAGATTGCATGTTCATCTCTTTGCATAATTTTCAAGTCGGTCAAAACACCATATTGTCCACGCCATTTTCCTCTTGAGTAACAACAACCATAAAATAAAGCGCTTGTAAAAATTGATTAGAAATTTTTATATTTTTTGGTAGAAAACCTACATTAGATTAGTCGTAGGGCTTTGGAATAGGTGTGAAAGATAACTTTCCAAAGCTGCAAACAAACATAGTATCTTGTGATAGGGAGAGTTAAATCCGCTTACTACATTTTGTCCTGGGAAACCCTTCTAACACAAGTGTCAATCACGAGGTCACATTGAGACTGGCAGAGTTACTCACCCTGCTTTGTTGGTCTTGATGTAGAGATTACGTGTATTATGGGGGTCGCTTGAGAGGTATACCCACAATGATGAGTGGAAGCCTTTCGAGTTGATTTCAGGCTAGATACCCTGCCCTTGCACGTGGATCGGACTGTCGATTGTTTCCCCAGGCATCATTGTAGTGATTGGTAACCTTAGTGGTCTATCTCTTTAGGGTCGTTACATAAGGTGACTGTGGAGGGGAAAGTCTTCATGGTACTTGAAATCGACGTTGGCCAAACTCACTCGAGCTCCTTGGAGGGTATACCCACGATTATGTGTGGGAGCTTGCAACAGGGTATAAGTCCATTAAGCAGTTTGTCAATGTAACTTTTCGACCCGCTCTATCTCAGACCCTTCTTAATTTGTTCTCGCGACGTTGGATTTCATCACCAACTAGTGTGCTCATTGTGAGAAGGCTTTGTTTGCTTACTTTCTTACTAGATTTCTAACATGTGCTATTTGTTTTCCCTAGTGGAATCTAGATTGGATTTTTGTTTTTAATGGCGTCATTTCTCAAAATGACCAATGAAGGAACCTCTTCTCTAGGGGAACCTTTTGTTTTTCCTTCTTACGAAAACATTGGTCCTCCTCACATCACTACTTTGAGCCTTCCAGGTCTCACAATTGGATTACCGGTATGGTTCTTTTCCACTCAGGTAATCCCGAATGTAGTAAGTGCTTCGGTCGTAAGCACTTCCCCCCAAGAACATCAACCTCATGTTGATCCTTCACCGTCTTCACCAATAATATCTTCTTCACCTTCTTCACTTGCAAGGTCTTCTACCATTTCATCTTTTTTCGCCGAGTGAAAGATCTCAAGCTGGTAACTTGGTGGATAAGAAGAAGAAGAAACAAAATAATAAGAAGAAGAAAGATAAACAAGGGTCAAAACCTCCAACCTGCAAGATACCAGATATAATAAATATGAATAATAGAAATAAAATGCTAGAAATGGCAGAATAACAGTAATATAACCAGCATAATCTCCACAATAACACAGTAATGATATAAGAACAACAACAAAAATAACACTTTGATTCAGAAAGCAATGTTTATGGGCCTCTTCAAGGGGGCAACCTCCAGTCGAGCAACGCTCTATTACAATAATCTCCCAGCTAGGGTTTTCATACCCTCGACCCTTATTTATACTAAATATGTCTATCAAGAGAAGCATCTAGAGGAAGATCCTTCTAGAAGTGGAAGCTTCTATTAGGTCTTCTTACATCT
>ML810249.1:52827-69198 GCA_009831015.1 Picea engelmannii
TTTATCTTTGGGAAGGATATTGTTGTCGATGGTCAATATGACATTGATAGGGCAGAAAAGTTCATTGAACAAATTCAATCGATACATCAAGTGGTGCAAGAGCAGTTGGAAAAGAGTCAGGCCAAGTACAAAACGAGACATGAAAAGCATCATGTTGATCACAGTTTCCAGGTTGGAGATGAATTTTGGCTTTACATCAGTAAGGAGAGACTTAAAGGCGAAGGTAAAAATTTGAAACCGATTCGATATGGTCCTTTCAAGATTATAGACAAGATTGGTAACAATGCTTTTCGTTTAGATTTGCCTCCTTATATGTAGATGTATGAAGTTGTTAATGTTGAGAATTTGAAATTGTATGAGCCTCTGTTTATTGATGATCAAGGAGAGCATGTTCATATTCCTTCCATAGATGAATTTTCCCCAGAGTATCTTACATAACTGCATGAAGACACCATCCTTGACAGGAGAATGCGAACTTCAAAACGAGGAAATGTGGAGTATCTTCGAGTTGGGAACCAATCCAAGCAAATCCAAGTGGATTGAGGTTGGAAGGGTGAGGGAACTATACCCTCATCTTCACATAGACTGAAAATAGTCTTTTGGAGGTCCAAAAGCTTCCTAATGGGGAGGTGTGATCAGGGGATCAAATTTTGCTCAAAAATTAAAAGTGCTCAGAATCGCTTCAAACCGAATGAGAGATTAGACCTCATCGTTATGAACCCAACGCAACTCGTTTCATCTCAAACGGACGTCGGGAGCGAGAGATATCGCAATCTGTTCAGAATGGCAAACAGGCCCAAAAAAAAGGATGTTGACTGTACAGTCCGTACAGTCCGTACAGGATGACATGGCATATGATGATGTGGCAGTGTTTGGTTGGTATTTGAGGGTGAATGGTATCTTGACATGTGGCATCATTTGGACAAGTGATTGGGTGCCACGTGGCCCAGTCATGGGCTGCCACGTGGCACCCCGGTATTTGTTGTTGTTTTGTTTGTTAAAATATATTGGAGTCCATGGGGTTCGACCCCCGGACCTCCCCACCATACAGAGCCTTCACAAAGTCCTCCCAACCAACGGACCACCATTTATGCCTTTTTATATACACGAGTTTTTATTTATTTGAATTTGTGTTGTGCAATATTCGGCGGGGGGTCGGGCCAGGGCTTAGCCCCAACCCGCGATCATATCACTTATTGCATGTAACCATATATATATTGTGTGGTTCTATTGTATGTGACCACCGTTGCAAAGGGCATGGGTTTTTAAAAATTGGTTCAAATGATTGTAAAAATGACCCGACATGTGTCATTGCTCCATTCGGTTGCATACGGTTAGCCCTATTTTGCACTAGCCCGAGGTTGTATGGAGGATCTCACGTGCCCAGGTGCTAGGCGGTTAGGGGCTGGCGCACCCATAACTATCCTACAGTTCACACCATTGGTGCGGTTGCACCCGGTTTTGGGTTTTCACGCTTTAAATTGCGTGTGTGCCAGGTTCATGTAACAAGGGTGCGTTTTGTAGATGCAGAGACAACAAGCTTGAAGGGGGGAATTCCAAGAGGCCTAACTTCTTCGTTTTTTGACCGATTGAGGTGCCAAAAAAGACCAACTAGGGGTTTTTGGATGCTCTGAAGCCATTGGAGCAGTCTATTGGTCATTTTGAGCATTGTAAGTCGTGTTTTTGAGCACTTTGATCAATTAATAATAATGATCCATTGGAAGCTGGACCAGGAGATGTAGCCCAAGAGAGGGGTGAACTCCTTTATCAATTGTTTTGTTTATGTGCTTATGCTCATTGATTATGTTGTTGTTTGTTTGTATCTTGAATGAGAAATCCTTTAATTAATGTGTTGCAAAGTTGATCCATTTGCTTTTAACACATAAAATTTACTTGCAAATAAATTCAAGATTTCAAGTCTTCTTCAATTTTAGATCATACAGGGATTCTAATTTTTTAAATTTCATGGTCAAAATTAAAAGGATGGGGCTTTAGGATTTCTTTCACTTATGGAATAGGAACTTTAATTAATGGAGAGGGTGCTTTCACTTTCTTACCTTTATTGTTGTATGGCATATCTTTAACAGGCTTCTTTGCTCTGGTAGGTTGCTCAGGAACATCAGTCTTTCCTTCTTTCTTCTTGGACCTTAGATTATATATGTTTGGGATGTTGTTGGCCTTGTCTACCTTACTCAACTCATTAATCTGGTTGTCCATGAGAAATTCCTCGTATGCAGATTGAGTCAAATGAGGAAAGGAGGAGGTGTCTCCAAGAAAGTGGATTTTAGGATCAAATCCCTCATCCTCACCTTCCTCATCCGTAACAAGATTATTTTGGAGAGAGGTATGGATGTTATAATCATTTCTATCTATGTTCCTCTGCTCTCTTGGAATAATTTGAGGATCATTGTTAGGTCTCCTAAAGTTACCCCTATTATCAACATTTTTTGAATTTCTATAGTTCTGTCTTCCTTCAATATTCAACTTCTCCATCCCAACAAACATAGATTTTACTAATTTAGTAAGTTCATCAACTTGAGGATGGACAGTAGAGGAACCAGAGGTTGAGACTTCAGACCTTCCTCTTCCTGTATCTTTGTCAGCCTTGCTCCTATGTTTATCAACTGCAAATAAATTAGACTCTACTTCAAGGGATGCATCTTGCATATGAGACAATGAAGTAGCTCTTCTCTCTCTTAGCAGGAGACAAAAGTCAGGATCGAAATCTCTAGAATAAGTAATATTTGCAAAGGTTTTTGTAGGATTAACTTCAGTGGGAATTTTATTATACATTTTATTAAACCTCTTAGAGAAATCAGACACATATTCCACTTCCTCTTTCTTTAGAGCCCCAAACTTTGTAATATAGTACAGGAGATCCTTTTTGTCTCCCCAATCCTTTAAGAAGACTTCATATAGGGATTCATTCCCACCAATAGATCCAGGAGTCAAGGCCCTGAACCACTTCCTAGATTCACCATCGAGGCTATAAACAAAGATCCTCATCCATACATATTTATTTTCTAAGGCATGATTATCTATAAAACTATAAAAAGATTCAATATGTGCTTCTGCAGCTATGTCTCCCTCACCCGTGAACTTAGGTAACTTCTTAAGGTAGCCATCCACTGGGAGGGAATTCAAATGATGAGGCAAAATAAGAGGGGCATACCTGGAAGCTATTATAGCTTCCATTCTAGTTCTGGGGGAATTTTATCCTGCCATTGGAGTGTGAACAGGGCGAGAAGCAGGTGGAGATGGAGTTCGGACAGGTGAGACTAGAAATGTACTTTTGGGAAAAAGGTAGCAGAGTTGGAAGGAAAAGATGTTTCTCCTACAACAACTTTGATAGGGGAAGGGATAGTAAAACATGGAGTGGGAAAATCTCCTAAGGTCCCGGGTCTAAGCCAGGGAACAACTTTAGGGGAGATGGGAGTGTCAAAACTTTCTCCTTCCAAACCAAGGTCAGGGGAGGAGAAAACAGTAGGAAAAATGCCAAAACTCAAGGCTCTAGAAACTCCAAATAAATATATAATAGGAGTATGAGAAGCAACTAATGGAGTTTCAGAGGGAGGATGATGAAAATTACCAGAATCACTTGGTTCAACAGCTGAAGTACCTTCTTGAGGGGTCTTTCCTTTTCTAATAATTTTCTATGGGTCATCTACAGGCGTGGCTAGAGGCAGTTGTGGGTGATACCTCATGTGTCTACCTTTCAGAGCCAGCTGAAATAGTGGAGTTGGACCAGTGGAGTCACCAGATAGTGGATTAGGTGCAGGTTGCAATCTTCAATGGTACTAGGTTCTGATGCACCTTCAGAATCAGTAACATTTTTCATTCTATCCCAGGGAAAATATTAAATTTGTCCCCGACAGCGACGCTAGAAATGTTAGCACTAGAAGTCACCTTTGGATTGTAGTAGAGGTAAGCTCAGTACCATCAATTTGTATGTCACAATGAATAAATTAAAGGGGGTCAAATGGGCGCAGACTCAAGAAAATATCGCTTTAACTCAGAAATATGGACCAGGCAATGCATGAGCAAGTGAAGTCTTGATTTAACTTCAGTCAGTAATTTGTAGTAAAGGGTGAGTAGGGGGAAAAACTAGTGAGGAAATTTAGAGGTCTTCTATGGACATCAGGTCTTCCAGCAGCCTAAGGAGGAAAATATTCGAATACAAGACCCTCTTGAACCTAAAACTTCAAGGAACTGAAAACGTCATAACAATATTGCAGTCAAACATACATTACAATACAATCACAACAACTCAAATGGATCACCAATTCTTGAGTCTTCAATATAAGAATAAAAGAGATGATAATAAAGTTGATTGTCATTAAACAAGAAGTCTCAAATGGCAACCCATAACTAGAGAACCAGACGCTTCATTAAAACTTTACAATACAAAAGCTTAGCTCAACCATCGACCCTAATAAAATATCAAAACTAAGTATTTATACTCGAAACAGTTGCCACCACCAAGAGTGTGACCTGGCCACTACAATCAAAGATTTTCATTTGCATCTTCTTCTGTCAATCTGTGCATGTATTCTTCTATCAGAAATGAGCTCATATCAGTATGGGCTTTTCAGGAAAATCCATTGACATGGGAACTTTGGGCTGATAGTATGCCTCCATGGCCAATTCTTCCATGATTTCCATTTATGTGGTGAAACGAGGTTTCAACCACCTTCTCCCACTTCCATTAACTACTTTCATCGGGATCAGGACAGAGTCTGGCATCCATGCATGTTCTCGATGATCCTCGCAATTTATTCCAATCGATCTCAGTACCTTGAAACCACGCAGATCCTTTCCTGATACCATTGTAGGTGCTTTTTTTCTTTTGGTGTAGCCCCATCCATCGCTCCATGTGACCTCAGGCCACAACCTAGGGCTCCCTTGTGAAATTTCAGGATTTCTCATTTTGGGAGTTTTCACTCCATTCAATCTCAAAAATCTCAATGCTCGATCTTGCAAAATGACCTATCTAGATCGACGATCAGAATCACATTGAATTTGATGGCTAGGATTGGATCCTCGAACAAATTCAGCCACCCGTCGCTTGATAGGCACTTACTTTTCTTTATGTTCATGCTTTCCATACGACCCTGGGTTGTGATTGTGGACCAAATTCCCAGGTGTTTCATGATTTCAGGTTTCGTGAGTTCACATTGTGTTCCATGCTGAAGTCTCTAAGTCACAAAATCATGATCGCTCGGATCGGGTGATACATTTCCCTTTGTATCAGATGGCCTAGATGGATATCGACATTTCAGGACCTCGGGCCATCGGGATTTCGGGACTCAGGCTATTGGGACCTCTCTCACTTTAGTTTTCCCGAAATGACTTCCTCTGTGTTCGGATATGGTGCCACGTGTCCTACTGGATCAGACGACTCTTGTTGATTTCAGATCTCAGGGGTTTGGATCTCTCACAAATACTTCAACAATGTTTCGAACTCCCGATTCCTACGATTATAATTTTTCATTAATCTCTAAACTTTGAATTTCCACACCAAACTGAAATTTCTCACTCACTTGATTAAGGCCCATAACAGACCATTTTAAGTGCTATGCCTATGCTTATGGTTGTGGCCTCTGTAAATGAATACTTGGATGATTGACTGAGGGCTCAGGAAGGAAAAAGGATCAGGGAAAGAGACAAAGAGAGAGAAGTGATTGACCTCAAAGAAAATAGAAAGGATTAGGGACGACACCTCTTAGGAAAGAAAAATAAGAAAACTATAAGATGAAAGGAAAAAACTCTACGATTGGGTCTGCAAAAGGGGAAGAGATAAGCAAAACTATAGACTTAAGCAAAAACCCTAAATTCACAAGACTCTGACAAGATTATGTGATACAGCCTCTCTCCAAGAGCTCCCTCCTCTCTTAAATAGAAAATATCATCAAAATATCTCTAGGAGGTTGAATCCCATCTCTTTCATTGGATTCTAGGCCTTGGAGCTAGGTGGAAATAGTCAAAGAGACAAAAATCCAACAAACTGCTAATTTTCAGGAAATTGTTGGAAGTCATTAATATATTATTTCTGACTTACGGAATGAAATATTTAATGGAGCTAAAACTTAGATGTTGTGTCCCTCGACATTTAATTGATCCATGATAATTCATTCGAACCCTCCTTGACAAGTGATAACCTCCCAACAAGGAAAATATCACACAATTATGAAAAACAAAGAATTTGCAACACATTTTGTAGTGCACCGGATTTTTAATTATTTATCTCAAATGTCAAACTAGGTCAGGCCGAAATTTGGTCAGCAAGTCAACAAGGATATCATATTCCTCCACAAAAAATTTCAGATAAACCCACATAACCGTTTTGGATTTATGATCTAATTTGTAAAAGCAATTGCTACAAGAAATTCTGTAGCACATTTCGTAGTGCCTGTCTCAATTCGCAGCTCCTAAGCCAGTTCGTAGCACCAAAGGAAAATGAATTAGCCAAACCATTCCTGCCCTAAAAACAAGAAAAAAAATCTCATGGAGTACCTGGTGGCTATGAGGTTATTGTTGGTAATTTCATATTTGCACTCAGATGCCTGCAAGCTTCCCAACCTCTAACCCTCTTTCTTAACTAGTTTGCAATGCCAGTTTGCAGTGCCAACTCAATCATATCTTGCACACTCTGAGGAGTATTTTAGTTGATGGTATGAAATAATACCTGGAGATATGGTTAAATATAGGCTCTAAAAACCATAAATCCTCCTTTACATGATTAATATTATGTGTTAACATCTAGCTCCACAAGGGATGGAGACCTCCCTGTGAAGCTCCAAGAATCATGCAGTTCTAGTGCCTTATCCATTGGGATGGTTGATTCTTATTCAAATACCTAAAGAAAACTAAAAACTGAAATGCTTGAAAATGAGCTTATTTATATACATGACCCTACTCTAACTGACTTTTACAATTTTCTTAGGTGAAAACAAACTTCCACCATAGCCACTGTTGGCATAGGGGCAGACCCAGGGTTCAACACTTCAACAACGCACCAACAAAACCCTAACTACTAGCCCTTTCAGCAAAACCTATGAAGCATATGAACTCTCACCCAAGGTAGAGGCAGGGGGTTGCAGGACTCAAGTGTCTACAACCTAGCTGGGACATCGATCTGTGATCACGATACTTAACAGAGAACTTAGCCAATAGTATGCATTTATTTTTAATTCTTATTCACATCGCATATTAGCCCTAATTGTAGATCAATGCAGTATTAATCAATATCAAACACATCTAAGAATTCAGCACATAGCATCATAGCAGATCTAGCATTTATTCATGTATCAAGCACTAAGCACAAATGGATCTACCTATCATATATCCAGAATAGTGCACTAAGAAAATATAAACATAACCATCATGAACACACATCACAAACCATAATAAAATGGGATATACATGGTTCACCCCAGTGTGGGGCTACGTCCACCAACTCTTCTTCTTCTTTATTAGTTTCTTCCAATCTTCTTACATGCACCAAGCCACAGATCCAACTTCGCAAAGGAAAGGAGATCTACACGCAACTCACCAGATCCTCCTTCCCCGAATCACATCAAGGCACAAATCCTTACACCATCTTCATAGGTTCTTTCACAAATCCGATCCTAACTACAATCACACAGATTGAACTACTCTCACACTTCTTTGCACATAGCCAACACTAGCACTTAGCACACCGGCCTTTTTTTACATCACCTAGATACTTATTTATACATTAAAAAAGGGCCTAAACATGGGGAAACCCATGGGAATACATCCTATACTCATTACATAACCATAAAAGGCCCAAAAAACCCACAAAAAGGGTGAGATCACACGATATCTGCTTCACCTAGGCGCCCCATCTTCGACCAGCTTGTCGATGTTCCAAAAATGGTCAAACATGACCAACGTTTCCTCAAAACCTGGTCAAGGGCCAACAGGCCCCCAAAAATCACTTGTGACTTGTCCCACATCACTCTAATCTGGGAAACACTGTTTCGAAGGCCTCAATCTTAGCTCAAGCTACCTCGACTTGTTGCTTTGCGAGAGCCTCCTGCTCAGAGAACTCCAGAATGACTTGCTCGGTGATAATCCCTTCCAGGTGTTGTTCCACTGTTGTGACCACCTATTCCAACTATGATCCTTGTCCCTCGAGCTCTTCAAAAAGTGTACATGATTCATCCTGCACCGACTGGAGTCTCTGTGTCACCTCCATAACTTGGCTCTGGATGGAAGTGACATGTTTTTGAACTATGCATTTCTCCTGTGGCCTTTTCATCTTCTCCACTACTATAAGAATTTTTAGTTGCGCTTGCATGGTGGAATCCTGTTGTTTCTCCTCCTGGAGATGTGCCTAATATCCTTAGATCCAGGTCTTCTACAAGGCACTCATAGGTCTGCGCACTTTAGTCACTAAGTTACATGCATTATGCGGCCAACACCCTAATTCTTTCTATTACACTCCTGGCAGTTTCTTCCCTTTGATCTTGTACTTCCTACGGAGTGCTAGGAACTACTTGAAGTTCTAACTCTGCTACTCTTGCTTGGAGCTATTGAATGGCCTCAACGAGCTTCCCTTCTTGGCTCTCTATTGTCTCTTCTTCTATCTGTGCAAATCTCAGCATAGAGCAAAGTGCTCTATTCATTGCCTCTCTAATCCCAATCTGCTACATGAGCAGATGATCTTTCTCTTTCTAGATTTTCTCTTTGTCATCCTCGAACTTCACTCTAATGTCATCTTTCTCTTTCTGCGCAAATCGAAGTTTCTCTAGGGCCTCCTCCTTTTCTTTCCTCAAGGCCTCTATGGCCTATTCGTTTTCCTCCTGGACTCGATGAAGTCAAGTCTCTGTGGCATCTACTATCCTTCGAAATTGGGTGGGCTCATCCCCCAATTCTACACCTTCTAATGATGATGGTGCAGTAGACACTATGGGGCTCAAGTAGATGGCTTTCTATACCCCTTCAGCTCTGCCTCAATTCTTTCATACATTTCCTCCTTCTTTGCTTCATTTCACTGCAAGATAACCTTCGAATCATCTTCTACAATTGCGATGATGAGGTCAACATCATCCACTGTGAGCACATTTTGTGACTTGGGCTTGTTGGCTCAGGATTTGTTCCATTCTAAGGGTTTCTTTGGATAAACCTTCCTTTTCTTTGATGTCTCTGCCACTATTAGGGGATCCTTTGGTGGTGTTACTTCACCCTTTTCTTTCTTGTCTTATTCCCCTTCATCCTCTTAGTTTACTTCAATGCCTCCTCCTCCTATAGGTTAGTCAGGTGTAGTTTCCTCCAATGCACTGTCGTTCTCTTCACTATCTATGTCCCACACTTCCTCCTTTTTATTCTTTTTCCTTGTGCTGCTCTATCCATCATACTCCGTTCGAGTAACCACAGGACTTCCAATGAGGTCAGGGTTAGACAACTATGCATCTCCGACCGGTACAAGGAATTCAATTGGCCATTCTTTAGTGATCTCTTCCAGGTCTTCCTTGGTCAACTTATAATACAACTGTAGCTCCTCTTTACTTTCATCCTTGCATAGTGTTGTAGATAAAGTGGTGGTCTACGCAGAACTTCACTAGTGGTCTGTAAGTATGAAAGGTGTTTGGAGTCATTCAGGGGAATGACTCAATGGCGCATGTGAGTTGTAGGTAATAGGTGTGGAACACCAAATTTGATTTCCATTTCTTCACCATATCCCTTGAATACCACAAGGTGGTGAACCTCACGGCCATTGGTTCTCATGGCTTGACTTCTAGGAATGTCACTCCCTCCGGCATCTCCCAAGTGACAAATTCTATAAGAATCAATAGCCAACTAAAGTGGAATTCATAACCTTAGTCCTGTGCTTCGTGGAAGTCCTTCTCCAACTCATTGACGAGGTAGCTCGCCTAGTTCATCTGCATCCCTTTGACACACTTCTCTGCAAGGTCGACTATGAATCCTGTGACTTGTGTCGGCCTATTCTTTTTGACGATCTTGTCAGTGATCAGTTGACAAGCTAGGTGCACTACACCATCTTGGATGGAGGCTACCTTGTAGAATATTTTCCCCTTCTCCACATCGCCATACGCCTCCTTGATGCGCTATGCCAAGGAGCCATTTGACGTTTTCCTGGGGTAGAATTTATGAGGGTCTTGTCCCTGCATGCCTAATCCAGTAATGAGGTGGATCAGCACCAGATCCACATTTATGCACCTATCCAACCACAGGTACCCTCCATGGAAGCATGATAGGAGGAGTTTAATGCACACATTAACCTCCTAATTTTGGCCGAAGTGGGGGATCTTCATGACATTCAAGATTGTTGACCACGTGATCTCCTTGATCCATGGCTGGGAAACTATCTTAGGCTTCTTCCCAGTCATTTTCATTAGGTAGTAATGTGGTGTGAGCATCGCATAATTCTTCCTATCACCGAGGTTAAAATCGCTTATCTTAAGAGCTGGAACCAATCCCAACTGCAGTCCTACTGCACGTATCCCTTTCAGGAGGTACGTAGTGATGAGTGTGTACTCAAAATATCTTGGGACACTGTCACTACTAACTGCACCATCCAAAGGCAGGATATAGTCGGGCAAGACCGACGGGATCTGCTTTGCATTCACCAAATCGTCGCAGTTCTTTCTTCTCTTCTTTTTCATAGTTCGGGATGGCCCAAATTGACGTCCAGTCGAGGGGTATGCTTGCAATCCTCTCATCAATGAGGTATGTACTCCTGTGGACATGACCTTCTTAGCCATAAGGTCTATCAAGATTTCTTCCACAGACTTTTCTACTGTGCTACGTTCGCCCGACATGCGTACTCGTAAGCAAATAACTCGGGTAGGCGAGAAGATACTCAAGGTGTAATATACCATATATAAAAAGTATGCAGAACATAAATAAAATGCTAGAAATGGAAGAATAACAACAATATAACCAGAACAATCACCACAATAACACTGAAATGATATAAGAATAACAACAAAAATACCACTTTGATTCTAAGATCAATGTTCACGGGCCTCTTCGAGGGGGAAACCTCCAGTCGAGAAGAGATCTATTACAATAATATCCAAGCTAGGGTTCTCATACCCTCGACTCCTATTTATAATAAATATGTCTATCAAAAGAAGCATCTAGAGGAAGATCCTTCTAGAACCGGAAGCTTCTATTAGGTCTTCTTACATTCGACTTATTCTATTTTATTGCAAGGCCTTATTAATATTCACCATTATTACATCCGAATATATTTTTCTACCTATGTGCGGGTTAGGACACTAACACGTCCTCCCCCTTAAAAACAGCCTTGTCCTCAAGGCTTGAGATGTGGAAACTGCTGCAAAATGGTAGTTGGTTCCCAAGTGGAATCTGTTGGAGTTTTATCTTTCCAATGGACTAACACTTCCTTGATGGTTCTCTGACACAAGTGATGCTCACGCTAGTCCAAAACTGCTTGTGTATGTAGCCAAATGGATCCTTCTTCGTCTAACTCGGGAAGGTTGGTTTGAATTTGGAACTTTGTTCCAATCACCTTCTTTAAGCATGAAACATAAAAAATAGAATGTAGCTTAGAATGACTGGGAAAAGATAACTGATAGGCCACATGTCCCACATTCTTGAAAATAGTATAAGGACCATAAAACTTGGGCGCTAGCTTCTGAAAATGCTCGGCCTTGAGGGAATTTTTCTTGTAAGGTTGCAGTCAAAGAAACACTTGATCCCCTTCTGCAAATTGACGTTCAGAGCGACCTTGATTTGCTTGTTTCTTCATGTGATTCTATGCCATGAACAAATTCTCTTTGAGGGTACGAAGAATAGCCTCTCGAACTGTAATCATTTGGTCAACCTCCTGGACCTTCGAGACACCCGGTAAGTATGAGAGAATTGAAGGTGGATTTTTTCCATATACCGCTTCAAAAGGAGTCATGAATGTAATTGTATGGTATGAAGTGTTGTACCACCATTCAACTAGGGGTAACCATTGAGCCCACTGATTTTTATTTTCTGAGGAAAAACACCTCAAAGATGTTTCCAAACACTTGTTGACAACTTCTGTTTGACCATCAGTCTAGGGATGATAAGATGTGCTGAGATGCAATTGGGTGCCTTGTAGCTTGAACATTTCTTGCCAAAAATTGTTTGTGAAAGTTGGGTCGTGATCAGAAACAATAGAATGTGGCATGCCATGAAGCTTGAAGACATGATCCATGAAAATTTGAGCCATCGTGGATGTTGTAAATGGGTGTTGAAGAGAACAGAAATGAGCATACTTGGAAAGGCGATCAACAACCACCATGATGACTGATTTATTTCTCGATTTGGGTAAGGCTGTAATAAAATCCATAGAGATATCCCTCCAAATAGTAAGTGGAATCGGAAGTGGTTGTAGTATGCCCAGAGATTTGATTGTTTTTCCCTTATTGTGTTGACACGCATCACATTCAATGACAAAATTATGAACGTATTGTTTCATACCATCCCAGAAAGAAGAACGTTTGACCCTATCATAGGTTTTGGTAAACTCGGAGTGCCCAATTGTGGGTGTAGCATGAAGCTCAGAAAGTGTCGTGGATTTAAGTTTTGATTGTTTACTTAAATACAAACGACCTTTGTATCTAAGCTCATCATGGAGCCAAGAGTACCTTGGGTAAGTTGAAGCATTGGACTACAATTGTTGGATCAGATGCAAAATTTTGGGTTCGTGTAGCCATTCCTCACAAATGGCTTGGAGCCAATCTAGTACAATGAAGGAAAGAGAAAAAAGGCATATGTCATCTTCATATTTTCGAGAAAGTGCATCTGCAACCACATTGTCTTTTCCTTTCTTGTAAATGATCTCATAATCATATCCAAAGAGCTTAGTCACCCATTTGTGTTACTCCGGGGAGAAAATGCGTTGTTCCATAAAATACTTAAGGCTTTGATGGTCTGTCATAATTTGGAAGCATTTCCCCAATAGATAAGGGCGCCACAGATCAACAACATGAAAAATAGCCAAAATTTCCTTTTCATAGATTGATTTTCCCATATTTATTTCAGACAATTGCTTGTTGGTAAAGGCCAATGACCGACCCTCTTGCATAAGGACATCACCAATTCCTTTCCCTGAAGCATCACATTCCAAGAAAAAGGTCTTTGTGAAATCAGGAAGCGCCAGGACAGGAGTGGTGCACATGGCCATCTTCAAGGTTTGAAAAGCTTGAGTAGCTACTGGAGTCCAAGTGAAAGAGTTCCTTTTTAGGAGTACAGTGAGAGGTGCTACAATATTTCCATAATTCTTAACAAACTTGCAATAATAACCTGTTAAGCCCAGAAATACATGCAATCTTTTGAGATTCTTTGGGGGAGGCTAGTCTTGCATAGATTCAATTTTTTTAGGATCCACCTTGATGTCGTCCTTTCCAACCAGATGACCCAAGTACTTGACTTCTAAGGCGCCAAAATTACATTTAGACTATTTTAGGAAAATTTGGTGCTGAGAGAGTAGATGGAGAACTCGATCCACATGAGAAATATGGTCAGTCCAGGTTTTTCTATAGATGAGGCTATCATCAAAGAAAACTAAGAAAAAATGACAGAGAAAAGGATGAAAGACATGATTCATGAGGCTTTGGAAGGTGGAGGGGGCATTACACAAGCCAAAGGGCATGACCAAAAACTCATAGTGGCCCTCATGAGTTCTAAAGGCAGTCTTGGGAATGATTTCCTCTTTCATACGTATTTGGTGGTAGCTAGAACGAAGGTCAAGTTTAGTAAATAACTGGGCACCACTCAATTCATCCAAGAGGTCATCAATGACATGAATGGGAAATTTGTCTTTAATGGTAAGTTTGTTGAGGGCATGGAAGTCGGGACACATTCGCCAAGAACCTTCTTTCTTCAGGACCATGACCACCGGAGAAGAGTAGGGGCTCGTACTAGGGTGGATAATGCCTGTGCTAAGGAGTTCCTGGACCATTTTCTCAATTTCATTTTTTTGGGAAAAGGGGTGACGATACAGACGAATATTGGGAGGAAGGCTTCCTGGTACAAGGGGAATGGAATGATCATGAACACCATGGGAAGGAGGGAGTCCCTGGGGAGTGGAAAAGACCACTTGATGTTTAGAAAGGATGGATTGGAGGTCTTGCGGCACCAAGGGTGTCTCTGTTGCTTATATGGCATGGATTTGGGAAATAACACTAGAATGACCTTTTTTGAGCAGCTTTTCCATGCGATGGGAACTAATGATCTCAGGTGAACCAGCGGTGATGCCTTGGAACTTATATTGTTGGCCCTCCTAGTCAAATTGCATGGTTAATTCCTTAAAATCCATGAGAATGGGACCCAAAGTCCTTAGCCAGTCTGCACCCAACACAATGTCACAACCGCCCATGTCGATAGCAAACATATGAGATTTCAGGTGGTAGTCACCAATTTTGAGACACACATTTTCACAATGCCCTCCACATTTCATGGAGCCACCATTGGTAATCATGATTTGGAAATTCTTGACTGCATGGATGTAGCAATGAGTTTCTTGGGCAATGTGGCGATGAATCAAATTATGGGTGCTTCCACTATAAACCAGAATGATGACCTTCCTATGCTTCATGTAACCGATTAGCTTGAGGGTTTGGGGAGCAGGGAAGCTAGTGAGAGGATTTAGGGAAATGACCAGTTCTACTTCGGGAGGGTCTGAGGGAGGGGTGATGTTAGTGGTTTCAGGTGACTCAGACACAAGGGAAGTTTCGACCTCCTCTTCCGAAATATCCTCTAAGATGGCCATACAAATATTTTGTTCCTTATATTTGTGGTCCGGGAAATATTTGTCATCACAATTATAACAAAGGCCTTTGATTTGGCATTCAACCATTTCATCCCTGGTCAATTTTTGGATATTTAGTGGAGCGAAGGGAGCAGTGGGATTTACTAGTTTAGTGCGAGGGATAAAGGAGGGTTTCCGGTTTTGAGAAGATACAACCTGTTGTGCTTATTTATCTCTTCTAGTAGCTTCCACCCAACTTTGAGGCTGAGCCATGAGGACATGCGCCCGAATCTCATCCTTGAGGCCACTGATAAAACAATCTCGGAAAAGGGCATCAAACATGCCCTTTGCTTGAAAAGTCAAGTGCTCAAAATAAAATATAAAGTCTTCCATTGTTCCTGATTGTTTCAACTTTTTCAAATGGCCCAAATGGTTGGTGTTAGTGTCAAAGCATTCATAAAGCTCTACCACAAAGTGTTTCCAAGCAATATACCCTTGACGAGAAGTTTTTCTCGATTTCCACCATTGACAACATTCTAGATCTAGATGGAGAACACCATACCAGAGTTTGGCCAAGTCATCTGTAATGTTGTATAAAGAGAAATAATGTTCCATTTGGGTTACCCAACCAGTGGGATCTGAGCTATCAAATTTTGTCACATCCACCCGCGGAAAGCGTAGGTCATGTTGAAAGTGATGGTGTTGAAAGTTATGGGAATGAGAGGAATTTTCAGCTTCAGTATGTGGAGGTGGGTTAGATAAAGGGTTATCTATAGGGATATGCAGCTTGGTGCAGAGCATCGAAAAGACAGATTCAAGTTGGGTGGTCAGGTCTTGTTTGATTTCCTCCATTGAGGGTTGCATGGTTGTATTGATGGAGACAACATTGGCACTGAGTTGTTTCACTTCTTGTTGGGTCTTGGTGAGATTAGATTGTAAGTTATTGAAGAGAGATTCCAAGTCTTAGCTACGGGTATGGGCCATGATGACGAGGGAACCGAAATGGGGTGGGTGGGATCAATTTTTTTTCCAAAAAATGATATGTATGAATGTGATAAGGGAGAAGAGATAAATCCAATGGAATAGGTCTGAAGAATACTGCAGTGATGAAATTCCCAAATGCTTAACTAGGAACAAATGTGTAGTGATTTGGCAACCCGAACATTGTTGCACGACAATAGATCTTGTCTGTTTTAATTTGTTTATGCTTCTGCCCCCAGGGTTAGGTATTTAAGGGTTCTACAAACAAAGTTTTTCCCTATGCTATATCTCTCTGATATACGTGTGGGGTTAAACAGTAGTACTCGGCTCAATATCTCAAGGCACTAACTAAGGAGGCTAGATCGTGCCCTTAGCCATACTACCCAACTACCCAGGTACTAGAGAGTATCTTCCTAAGTGTTGTTCTCGGTGGAACTATAGAAATCAGGCAGTTGATCGGTTTATCTAAAGAGGGCTTCAGGAAATCTAGGTCGATCCATACATAGGTGTTGTTTGATGCGCTACCACTCGAAGGGGTACCAACAGGGGTTACAAGGGTGGCCAACAGATGTGCGCTTAAGTACCACTTGTTGGATCATGTTGTCATTGATGCCAATGATTTGATTGATTGATGTCATTGATTGATTGAT
>ML810249.1:79736-98074 GCA_009831015.1 Picea engelmannii
CCTTGTGATATAGCTCTCTGATATATGTGCAGGGTCCAACTGTAGTACTCGGCCCAATATCTCAGGGCACTAACTAAGGAGGATAGACCGTACCCTTAGCCGTACTACCCAACTACCCAGGTACTAGAGAGTATCTTCCCGAGTGTCGTTCTCGGTGACACTATAGCAGTCTGTCGGTCGATAGGTTTATCTAAAGAGGGCTTCAGGAAATCTAGGCCGATCCATACACAGGTACTGTTTGATGCGCTACCACTCGAAGGGGTACCAACAGGGGTTACAAGGGTGGCCAACAGATGTGCCCTTAAGAACCACTTGTATTTCCTGTGTGTATGAATCCCTCAACCGCGGGTTTATGCGTGTAACGACAGATCTCTGTGGCTTAAAGATGTCACAGTACGTCTCTACCCTGGAAAAAATAAAAAATACCCACAATTTCTACCAAGGAAAGTGCCCTCATACCACTTGCAAGATACCAAATATATAAAATATGCAGAACAGAAATAAAATGCTAGAAATGGTAGAATAACAGTAAAATATCCAGCATAATCTTCACAATACACAGAAATGATATACAAAATAGCAATAGCAAAAGAACTTTGATTCAGAAAGAAATGTTACAATAATCTCCAAGCTTTGGTTCTCATACCCTCGCCCCTTATTTATACTAAATCTGTCTATTAAGAGAAGCATCTAGAGGAAGATCCTTCTAGAAGAGGAAGCTTCTATTAGGTCTTCTTACATCCACCTTATTCTATTTTATTGAAAGGCCTTATTAATATTGACCTTTATTACATCCAAATACATTGATCTAACTATGTGTAGGTTAGGACCTTAACAGGCTACGTCCACCAACTCTTCTTCTTCTTTATTAGCTTCTTCCAATCTTCTTACATGCACCAAGCCACAGATCCAACTCCGCAAAGGATAGGAGATCTGGATGTAGCTAGCCAGATCCTCCTTCCCCGAATCAGATCAAGGAACCAAGCCTTACACTGTCTTCACAGGTTCTTTCACAAAGCCGATCAGAACTACAATCACACATATTGAACTACTCTCACACTTATTTGCACATAGTCAACACTATCACTTAGCACACCATATTCTCCTTACATCTCCTAGCTACTTATTTATACATTACAAAAGGGCCTAAACATGGGCAAACCCATGGGCCAACATCCCATTCCCGTTACATAAACCCTAAAATCCCCAAAAACCCACAAAAAGGGAGAGATCCCACAATATCTTCTTCACCTGGGCGCACCGTCTTCAACTAGCCTATCGAAGTCCCAAAAATAGTCAAACATGACCAGCGTTTCCTCAAAACCTGGTCAAGGGACAACAACCACTCAAACGTTTTGGTAACAAAATTCTTCTCTTCACTACAAATGATCCATAAGAAGAAAGAAAAGTGTGACAACTGACTAAATACATTCTTAGGATCACCAATATAACCTACAAATGATGACAAAATGATAAAATTTGCAGTCTCCAAAGAATTTGAAAAGTGAAACTCCATGTATCCATTGACAGGGTCATGAAACTGTTGGCAAGGCATACTAAACTGGTAAAAGGTAACCTCCTTTATTTCATCATTGCTCACATGTTGTTTGATGTTCTCAACATGTACAGGTGGATTAAGGACTGATGAAATCATTTGTTGGTTGAATGGTTTCTCCTCATCTTTAGAACCACATGTGGGCTGACTACTAATCATTTATGCATGCACTGTAAGAACAATCTACTTCTCATACACATGGTTTTCATCAAAATAGGGCTTCTCATGGTCAGTATTTGAAACAAATTCTTCATCATAAGCAGGGCTTCTAAAGACATCTGTTTCAAGAATAGAAATATCCTCTACAATTTCTTCATAAGAGCAACAAACAAAATCTCCTTCAATTCTGAAAAGCTACGAAAAAACAAAGAGGAAACTTCTCTAGTTTTTTTAACTAACTTATCATTTATCTCAACATATAGTGAGGAGAAATGTATATTGTATTTTTATGATCATAACTATCATTTAAATCTACATCCAGTACAGAGGAACAAGAAGAAGAAATTGTTGATACTTCACTGATTTCCTTGACTAGGTTATCTTCTTCAACTTCACAGTCAAGAGAGAAACTTAATGCAGCTTGAACACTTTTCTCATATTCCTCACAACAATCATGAAAAATAAACTTAGAGGAGTAATACATTTTACAATGCAAATTAAAAGCAACATGGAATTCTCTCAAGGTGGCTATGCTTGTAGCAGGGATAGAAAAGTACTAGTCTCTAGCTTCATCCTTCAGGGAGAAGATAAACATTTTCATTAAGACATCCTCCTGATACAACTTCAATTGCTCCATGCATTGATGAAAATCAATGAGATGTTGAACATGATCATCATCCTTTTCTTATCTAAAGATAGGCAGTAAATCTCCCCATTCTAATAGATGAGGCACCAGATTTGGAAAACCAGAGATGGCTGAAAATTTTAGAGGAGAAAATCTCCTTGCCAAGATAGCCTCCATAGTCTTTGACATTGGTTCTTCATGGAGTGGAATCACCAAGTGAAATATCCAGTATTTTATGTCTCTAATCCTTTTTCACCATCAAGAACTGGTTGTAATGTTTTCATACAACCCAAGGAAGATCTTCAACTTCGTCCCTGACAATGGTGCCAAGAAGGCTAGCACTAAAAATTACACTTTGACTGCTAAAGTGCAAGAGAAGTACCCATCAAAAAGTTTAAGGTAATTTTGGTTTGAATAATAGGTGGATAAACAAGATGGAGAAAGAAAAGGAGAGGGTAGAAAACTGCAAAGAAGTAGGCACCACCAATGGGCAATGGAGTCATAAACATTGTACTCATTGAAGGCACTAAATCTGCTCAACAAAAAACAATATTATATGTTGATAGATGGAAGAATGAAGAAGGAAAACATAAGATATAATGTTCACTAAACAAATATCCTCTCAGTTTAATAAATCAACAAATACTTGAATAAAACAATGACTGATGGGAAAACTTACAACAGATCCTCTGCTACTTAGGGATCCATAAATCATTGTCAGTCTTTGATCCTAAAATCTATAATATATTCAAATAAGAAGATATATAAAACACAAGAATTACAATATGAAAATCACATCTCTCATGAGTCTTCAATAACAGTAATTATTACAATCATAAAATGCCCTCAGGCTTACAAATGAACACACACAAGGAAACTGCCAACTCCTACTCTCTCTAGCCTCTCTTGGCTCATGAATCCAACCTCTCTCCAAGAGATCCCTCCTCTATTAAATATAAAATAGCATCAAAATATCCTTAGGAGGTTGAATCCCATCTCTTCCATTGGATTTTAGGCTTGGATCTAAAAGGCAATAGTCAAAGAGACAAAAATCCAACAAACTACTAATTTTCAGGAAATTGTTGGAAGTCATTAATAGATTGTTTCCAAATCACTACATGAGGTATTTAATGGAGATAAAAATTAGGTGCAGTTTTCCCTTGACATCTAATTGATCCATGAGAAGTCATTTGAATGCTCCTTAACAGGTGGCAACCTCCCAACAAGGAGAATATCCAACAACTATGCAAAATAAATAATTTGCAGAACATTTCGTAGCGCACTGGTGTTTTAATTATTTCTCTCAAATGACCAACTGGGACACACTGAAATTTAGTCAGCACGTCAATAAGGATATCATCTTCCACCACAAAAAAATTCAGATAAAACCACATCATTGTTTTGGATTTATGATCAAATCTGTAAAACCAGTTGCTATAGGAAATTCTGTAGCGCATTTCATAGCACATGTCTCAATTCACAGTGCCTGAGCCAGTTCACAGGGCCAAAGGAAAATCATGTATCCAAACCATCCCCGACCTCAAAAAAAGACAAAAAAATATCATGGAGTACCTAATGGCTATGAGGTTGATGCTAGTAATTTCATATTTTCACTCAGATGCCTGCAAGCTACCTAACCTCCAATCCTCTTACTTAACTAGTTCGCAGCACCAACTCAAATATAGCTTGCGCACTCTGAGGAGGTTGTTATTTGATGGTATGATATAATACCCGGAGATATGATTAAATGTAGGCTATGAAAACCACAAATCCTCCTTTACATGATCAATCGTATGTGTTAACAAGGGTGACCACAATTATTGCAAATTCCTTTGTGGCCCTTTGCTCAAAGTATGTATCCCCCTAGTCCTTAACATGGGGGACAACCTTGAGGAGTGAAAAATTAATCTTTTTCCTATTGGAAAAATTGTGGACCGAAAAATACCCTTTGAGCAAATTCATCCATTTATATATAGCATTTGCATCTATCAGTCTTCAAATAATGGAATATTGTTGGCACAGGGGCAGACCCAGGGTTCAATGCTACAACAACACACCAGCAAAGCCCTAACTACTGGCTCTTTTAGTAACACCTTCGAAGCAGATGAAGTCTCACACGAGGTAGAGGCAGGGGTGGTTGCAAGACTCAGGTGTCTGCAACCTTAGCTGGGACATAGATCTGTGATTTTACTACTTAATTAAGCACTTACCATCAATAGATAGGTCAGATCTAGCAGATCAAGCACTCAACACATTCATATGGATCATATCTAATATTATCACATGTCATTAGCACTAAGCATAAGAAGATATATCTAATCATCTTAAATAACTTAGAAAAAGGAGACATAAACACCTTAAGACAAGCACAATGCAAGACAACACAACGTTTATGTGGTTCACCCCCACCATGGGGCTACGTCCACCAACTCTTCTTATTTATTGTCTTCAGTCAATCGGTTACAAGAACAAATTCATAAAAACCCTTACTCCGCACAGGACATAAGATCTACGTAGCTCGCTAGATACTTCTTCCTTACATTACAACACTAAGCCCTCCATAATCAGCTACAAGGACTTGCACTTAGCTTTGTAAGTCTCTTACAGTCATGCACAAAGAACTTACATACTCTACTCACACTTAGCATACATTCACATTACATAGATGCACTATTCAACTACTTCTTACGTTGCCTATCCTTTTATTTATACATACAAAATAGGCCTAAACATGGGTAAACCCATGAGTCGACATCCCATTCCCGTTACATATTCCCAAAAACTCAAAAAGGATCCAAAAGTGGGCCAAGATCCCATGATCTCCGCTTCGTCTTACGCTTCTCCTTTGACAGGATGTCGAAGTCCCAAAATAGGTCAATATGACCAAAAATCTCCCAAAACTTGGTCAAGGGCCAACAAGCCCCCAACACTGACATGTGACTCATCCCGAGTCACTTTGATATGGCCAGTTCTTCTTTGAATGCCTCGAGCTTGGCTCGAGCTGCTTCGACCTTCTATTGTGCGATGACCTCTTGCTCGATGAACTCTTGGATAACTGTGTCATTCACAAGCCCTTCTAGGCGATATTCTATTGTGATGAAAATATGTTCTAGCTCTACTCCTCATCTTTCAACCTCTATGAATAATTGGCAGGCCTTATCTTTCACTAGTTGAAGTCATTGAGTAACTTCCATCACTCTGCTTTGAATCATATGGATCTGCTATTCGGCGATGCATTTCTCCTGAGACCACTTCATTCTTTTCATGGTCGACAAGGCCTTCATCTGCACCTGTAGTGTGTCTGCATTCTACTTTTCTTCCTTGAGATGTGACTCTAATGCCTGTAACTATGGATTCTTGATGAGGTTCTCATATGTTTTGGCGTCGCGGTTACTCAAATGATTGCACTCCAAGGAAAGAGATTTTAGTCTGTCAACTGCGCTATGAGCAGTTGCTTCCCTTTGGTCTCTTACATCTTGAGGGGTCTCAGGCATAGTGCAGAGCTCCAAGTCTTGTATGCACTACGGGAAGTTTCTTCCCTTTGGTCTCTTACATCTTGAGGGGTCTCAGGCATAGTGCGGAGCTCTAGGTCTTCTATGCACTACTGGATCTGTTGGATTACTACTTCAAGTTGTGCCACCTACTATGGATCTTGCTCTTTGGTCTTTACTTCTATGATTGTCATAGAGTGAAGTGCTCTGTGAACCATTTCCTTTACTTCGAGTTGCTCTGTGAGCAACTGTTCCTTGATTTGCTGCAGTTGTGCTTTTTCTTCATCCAACTTTCCTTGCAGAGAAAATGTTTCCCATTCTACAGTACTGCGTTGTTCTACAAGGTCTCCCTGTACTTATGCCAAATCCTGGGTAGCTTGCGTTGTTTCTTCCTGAACTCGTCGAAGGAAAGCTTTGACTGTATCAACGATGCGGTGGAGTTGAGCTAGCTCATCTCCCAGTTCTGATGTTCTTGCTAACAGAGGCACAGTGGAGACTACGCGGTTGGGTTGGAGTGCCTTCTGCACTCCTTGGAACTCGTCCTTAATCCAACGGAACACCTCCTCTTGCTTAGCTTATTTCTTCTCTTCTATCTCCAACGAAGCATCATTTAGGTCTACTATGATGAAATCGAATTCGTCAGAGGTGAGGATGGTCTGCATTTTTCTCATGGTTTCTTTCACTTTCTTCCGTGAGGAAGGTTTCAACAGGAAATCCTTCCTTTTCTTCGAGGGATCCTCCTCGTCTCGAGGTGGTGTAACCTCTCCTTTATTCTATTCAACTTCTGCATCATCTATCTCTCCACCATCGCCTCCTTTCTCTGCTGATATGGAAGCGGTCTTCACGTATGCTTTGTCTAAATCATGGACCTCTTCAGTCTTCTTTATCTTGCTAGGTCTGGGTGCATCCGGTGCATTTTTTGGAATGTCTAAATTGGACATCTCCGTAGGGTCGTCTGGAATGAGGAGGTCCGTCGACCAGTCCTTGGTGATTTCTTCTAATTCCTCCTCTGTCAGCTTGTAGTAAGATTGAATTTTTTTCTTGTGCTCGTCACCACGCATTGTAATATAAATGAAATGGCGATCCATGCTAAATTTGATTAAAGGTTGAAACCTGTGGAGAGTATTTGGAATGATATGAGGCTCGGAATAGATAGCTAAATTTAGTTGATTGTAATAGTTGTGGAATACAACATTTGACATCCATTACTTGTTCATGTCACTGGAATACCACAGTGTACTGAACTTCATGGCCAGAGGTTCAAAGGGCTTGATGTCCAGGAAGGTCTCACCTTCTGGAATCTCCCATGTGATGAAAGCAATCAATAATAGAATCCAACTAAAGTGGAACTCATATCCTTGATCTTGCGCTTCCCTGTAGTCCAGTTCCAATTGGTTTACAAGGTACTTCACCCAATTCATTTGCAGGCCCTCCCCACACTTCCCTACGAGGTCGACTACAAAGCCATTTACTTGGGTGGGTCTGTTCTTATGGACTAACTTTCCCATGATCAATTGACAGGCTAGGCATACTGCGTCGCTTTGGATAGAAGATACCTTGTAGCCTCACGTGCCTTTCTTGAAATCGTTGTAGGTGTCTTTTATCCTTTGAGCTAAAGCGCAATCCATGGTTTTTCCAGGATAAATATCCTGTGGGTCAGGACCTTGCATACTCATCACTGTGATCTGATTGATCAATGTTGGATCCATTGTGATATGACAGTTTAACCACAAATATCCTCCATGGTAACTAGATAGCAACATCTTGACGCATGCATTCACTTCCTGGTGCCTTCTGAAGTGAGGAATCTTCATGATGTTGAGAATTGTGGATTGCACGAGGTTATGGGTCCATGACTGAGGGACGATCTTTGAATTATTTCCTTTTGTCTTGGTCATGTACTTATGTGGGGCGAGCATGTTGTAGACCTTCATGTCATTGAGGTTGAAGTCACTAAACTTCAACGTTTCTATCTTTTCTTGATCTACACGTATCCCCTTCGGGAGGTACATGGTGACCAATTCGTACTCAAAGTCTCTGGGCACACTGTCTCTATTTAATCCGCCATTCAGAGGTGGTAAGTAGGTGGGAAATATGCTCGGAATCAACTTAGCATTCATGAGATTGTCTCTGTGTTTATTTCGCTTTTCATCTGTGGGTCGTGATGTTCTATCTTGAGCAGTGGACAGAGAGGCCGACAGTCCTCTCATCAATGATTCTTGTATACCTGTAGACAATCCTCTCTCCAACATGACTCTTTCAGTCATCAAGTCGAGGAGTACTTCTGTTACTGATTCTTCAACTGCGGTGAGATCGTCGGACATATGTGCTCAGGATTAATAATATCGGGTTCACAATTAACTCATATATTTCACTAGAATAAACAACAAGAGGGAAATGATCACTATATATAATTCACTTGGTCTGCAGGCTCAAATTCTTGGTTAGAAAAAGTGTTCTTCGTGCATGGCACGATGGGATAAATAGGMAACTCTGTAATGGTTTTCTTGTAATGGCTATGAAGCCTCATTAACTCTTGTTCTKTCCATTATGGCGCGGTCCAACAGTCTGGTGTTGASGTATTAATGTTTTCTAACCCCTTCGGAGAGGTAGTCGAACAGATATATCGGTCCCAACGACTATATTTCCCCCCCATGGCGAAGTGCCATGTGTCGTTGTTATGATATCCCAATGAAGCTCCAATTCTGTAAATTTTATGTCTACGAAGTTCCCTCTGGAACCTTCTACAACTTATCTCTCTTCTTACTTTTCTTTATAGCCTTCTTTCTAGTGAGATTTGTCTCGATAGTTCATTTTCCATTATGATTCTTATATTCTGTGGTCTTAGTCACTTCATGTTGTTGAGATTMTTCCCTATGGTTCCAGGATAATACTTCTTCTTTGTCTGGAATAGGTACTTCAATCTCCTTTGAGTTTTCTAACATTCTTTCAGCTTCRACATTTGGGTTTCTAGTGTTAAATAGCTTCGACCTATTCTCCTATTCTTCAATCAAGTATGTGATTCTTCTAGTCATGAAATCTTTTAACTCTTGTCTTTTCTAATCCAAAACATCTTATTCTTCTTTTCRTCTGGCTTGATATCTTTCAACCCAATGTTTCTTTAGTAACATGGTAAACGGGGCGTTGTCCTCAATAAATTGAATAATCTCAAAATCTTCTTCTGTCTAAGTTCCATTTTCATTCATAGGTATCTGAGCGAGCCTCCCACATAGGTTTACTAGTTTTACTTTGAATAAACCTATTCCTCCTAATGAAGGAATCATAGTAGGCTTTACTATAGCTTTCCAAGTTCTCTTTGTCATGATATTCACCTGTGTTTCCTCATCTAGAACAAAGTCAATGTCAAAGTCTCCTATTCTTGTTTCAAGGCATTCCTTGTCTTTAAAGATCTCTGATAATCTAACATGTCTGTGGTCATTCAAGGTTTCTTTCATATGTAGCAATACCTTCTTTGATTCTTCCTGGGGTTTTTCTATAGCCTTAGTTTCTGGATCTGCCTTAGGTTTTTCTTGTATTATATTCATACTTTCAATCTTAGAAATCATTCTAGGGAAATCCAACACTTCATGGTTCATAGCTTTGCAACAAAGACAACCAGGTATTCTCCGAGGGCATGCCTTAGCAAGATGTCCCAGTTTTCTGCAGCTATAACAGAGGGTTAATCCTCTCTTTCTTTTAAATGATCCCCAACTTCTTTTGTACTATGCCCTAGGATCATAGGAGATAACCTGCAATAAATTATTTATAGGATCCTGCATCCATTTTTCAGTCCAAACATTCTTTCTATGCATAGGTATAACATATCTTTCACTATTCTTATTAGATCTACTCATATCAAGTCTTTTTTCATCTATTAATACCCTAGTTTTCAAACTAGGACAGACTCTATTAAACATACCTAGATCCATACTCTAGAAACAAAAATTTCCACTTATCTTACTTCTACAGAGCACAAAAATTACAGATCTAAAACTTTCCACTATATTTACCTTTATTGGAGCACAGAGCTTACAGATCTTACCTCTTTTTAATCAAGAAGTCTCATTTTTACCTTTCTTAGGGCACAAAGCTTCTGGATCTTGCCTCTCTTCTTCAGACCAGACTTCTTTTCCTTAGCACAAATCTTCTTAGGTCAATTAGAATGTTGCGCGCTAGGGAAACAGATATATGCTCGGGGATTTCTCAGTTTTAGGTTGAATCTTTGCACAAGCTTCTTCTTCCTTGGTTCCCAACAATCACAGTTTCAGTCCCAACAATGGAACTATTTGTTGGCACAGAGGCAAACCCAGGGTTCAACGCTATAACAACACACCAACAAATCCCTAACTACCATCCCTTTCAGCAACACCTGTGACGCAGATGAAGTCTCACCCGAGGTAGAGGCAGGGGTGGTTGCAAGACTCAAGTGTCTACAACCTTAGCTAGGACATAGATATATGATTTTACTACTTAATTAAGAACTTAGCATCAATAGATAAGTCAGATCTAGTAGATCAAGCACTCAACACATTCATATGAATCAGATCTAATATTCTCACATGTCATTATAACTAAGCATAAGCAGATCTATCTAATCATCTTAAAGCACTTAGCAAAAGAATACATAAACACATTAAGACAAGCACAAAGAAAGAAAACACAGCGTTTACGTGGTTCACCCCCACTCTGGGGCTATGTCCACCAACTCTTCTTCTTTATTGTCTTCAATCAATCAGTTACAAGTAAAAAGTCATAAAAACCCTTACTCCACACAAGACAGAATATCTGCACAACTTGTTAGATCCTTCTTCCTTACGTTACTACACTAATCCCTCCACAATCGGCTACAAGGACTTGCACTTAGCTCTACAAGTCTCTTATAGTCATGCACAAAGCACTTACAGACTCTACTTTCACTTAGCATACATTCACATCACATAGATGCACTATTCAACTACTTCTTACATTGCCTATCCTTCTATTTATACATACAAAATAGGCCTAAACATGGGTAAACCCATGGAATGACATCCCATTCCCGTTACATATTCCCAAAAACCCAAAAAGGATCCAAAAGTGGGTTAAGATCCTGTGATCTTCGCTTCATCTTGCGCTCCTCCTTCGATAGGCTGTGGAAGTCCCAAAATAGATCAATATGACCAAAAATCTCCCAAAAATTGGTCAAGGGCCAACAAATATAATAATTTACGGGTACTTTGAAAGGGGTTGTGTGGCCACTTGATGAAGATGTGTCTCCTATGGGTAGTTGTCAAAGGATCTGTGAAATTTTTTCCATCATCTCGTTCATTTGTCGCGTAAGGGATTCCTTGAGAAACATTTTAAAAGGATCTCCTCCTCCCTCATATTTCTTCTCTTCCCCCATGAGTTGTGGTCAGGTTCAACACCATCGATATTGTAAAGGCTCAACTGGTTCAATTCCCATTTTCTTGTACCCAGATCTTGTTGGGGACATGCACAAAGAAAAATAAATGAAGAGAAGACCGCTCTGATACCACTAATCCGGATTTATGAGTGGAAAAAAATGAATAACAGATTGAATACCATAACATAGAGATACAGAGAACAACAACATATATCCAGTGAACAATAACTTCTATTGAATAAATAAAATAGGATGAAATTGTAAAACAACATGACTTAAACAACTTGCTCGAATGGTGGTAGCTATCTCTGAGAAGATATGTGGCTGCTATGTGCATCTTTCTGAGCAGAATGATTGCAATGAAGCTCAAGAGGCCTTTTTAACATTAATAATGAATTCCAAAACCCTAGACATCCAGAAACCTAAGCCTAGGAGATGAAACACCAAACGTTATGTAGGCTCCGATGGGTAAGTTGGTACCTCAACTTCCCGAGGTCGTATATTTTGCATACAACCTCTGTTTTAGGTGTGTGATAGCCTGTTGGAAAGGTCTTTTCAATAACTACACATTATTCCATCAAACTTTGAATTTATCCACATTTTGACAATGGAAATAAAAAATAAAAAATAAACATTGTTTAGGGCTCCAAAACGGCCCTGGAAGTAGAGAAAGATGTACTGACATGAAAACTTCCAAAATAATCCAGTTGGATTAGGTGGGAGGCCACTAATATCCACCTGGAAGTTGTGTAGGGATTCATAAAACCCCGAAAGTGTGGAACCCACAATTACAAATAAGTACAGAAGAATGTGCTAAACTGAAAATTGTCAAGAGGAGCCAGTTGTTATAGGTGGGTGGCCACCAATATCCACCTAGATCATTTCTTCTTCCTATTCTTCCTCTTTCTATTTCATTTAGAATTCTAGTTACTAGTAGTTATACTTTCACCAGAGAAGATAGAAGGATGAGGAGAAGACTTTGTTGGTGAAGGATCACCAACATGATGCCGATGACATAAGGTGATTAACTGAGAAGCGTCAAGATAATTCAGGACATTAACCAAACCGATAGTCCCACATTCAACCTAAGAATGTACAACGTGGCCATCAAAGGGACACCAACATTTCCAAAGAAAGGAAAAGCACAAGAATCCCATTGATAAGGGGTTCCTTGGTTGGTATCGTTAGTAAATGTTTCCATGAAGATATTGTGCACATGTTCTTCCCTTGCAGGATCGTTCAAGTCCGTAAAATTCTCACACACTGGCTCTGGTAAATCAATGGTATAAAAATATACACCTATAAAGACTGAGTCTAGGTAAAGGTAGAGCGATGAATTCCCTTAAAAGACTATTCTACCCTTCAAGATACCCCAAAACTATCTAAACAAAGTGACAAGAGAGAGAAAAGAGGGTCAATGGGTGTACCTTTAGTCCTTGTGGTTGGCGTAGACCTCTTTCGCTTGTTGCAGCCTCCTAGATCATGGATCTCCTCCCAAAGATGACATGCAAAATATTATGAACACAATGCTACAACATATGCAATCTCTACTTATCACTTTCAAAGTTTAGACATAGATTTAAATGCATAAATCAATAAAATCATACAAACATAAGATTTTGGGACAAGGACAAATTTTTAAATTCAATTTCAAGACAAAAAGGATTACAACCTTTGTCGACAACCACTCCATGAACCAAGTATGGGCTCCTCTATCGTGGATCCAAGTGCATCAATCCTATTTTATCTTCTCACAATGAACTTATCACCAAGGGAAGGAGGAAGGGTTGCATAAGGAGAAAGGATGGAGGGAAAGGCTAAAGCTAAAACTCAGAATGGGATGCAAAACTTGGGCTAAGAAAAGGAAGGGATTTTGGCAGAGTTCTCTTATTCTCTTGCTTGTGTTCATAAATGACACCCGAATACCTATTTTTATATGAGAAAAGATGGTTATTAAGTTTGGGGACGGGCTACAAGGGATAAAATGGTTAGGAAACCCTCCACAGCCCGTAAACTTCGCCAAATTTTGCACAATTTTATATTTTTTGCAACTTTTGGAGGTAAACACAGGCTATCTAGCAGGAAACATGTGTGTGTGCATAGGATAACTATCATGCAACATGTGTTTGTACGTGGGCTATTAGTTCAGCAAGGCATGTACACTCTCCAAAAAATGGTTTCTTCAAAAGGAAGCCTAAGCAGTATTTTTGCAAAGTATGCAAATGGAAGGGCCAATGTCTTGTATGCATAGATAATGCATTTTGGACTATAAAAAATGTGTATCTTCAAGAAATAAGTAGTTCAAGGAGAAGGTCCAATTGTTTGACTAGAGGATGGCATAACTAGAAAAGAAATTTGAGACCTCTGTCAAAATGATGTCATAGCTAAAGAAGAAACTTAATTAATGAAAATACTCCCTCACAACTATCATAACAGATTGGGACAAGAGTGTTGATGCATGTAGCATTGGACATGTATTTATGCATAGGCTTTGTGTCTAGCATGTGGAAGTCATCCAAAACCTTATATCTTGGTAACTTTACTTTAGTTAAAGGAATTATTAAAGTAAATTTATTTTATTAATTGATTATTAAATTAATTGAGTTATTTAAGGAAATGTTAAAATTAATTAGCATGTAATCTAAATCTCAAGTGAGTGTGAGAAGTAATCTCAACCATTAATCACTTTGGAGATTAGAAATAGATTATAACTCAAGATTATAAAAAGAAAGGCCAGGGTGAAGGAGGAAGAAACTTGAGATATCTTTTTCAGTTTGATCGAGAGAGATTGATAGAGGACAGAGAGACTTGGATCATGGAGGACTGTGATTCAAGATATTGGATAGGTGGAGAGGGACTTCCATCTATAGATCATATCAAGGAGAAGAATGAACAGAGGCTGCCACAAGTGGGTTTCACTCAAGCGAAGCCATAGGGAAGAGTTGTGTCATATAGATTTTTCCATACAAGATGTACGTACATCTATGTGGGATCCAATGGAGGAAGGAATGTATATGCAGGAACATAGTAGGGACCGACGCGTACATCTTGAAAAGTTTTCATTTATGGGTCGTACAACAGACCATAATTTGCAAGGTTTGTCTGCAATTGTATTTCTCTTAGTGGGCCATTATCCTTGTTATGGAATCCTTGATTTTATCATAGTAAAATCATTCTCGACATTGATTTTCCCTCTGGGGTTTTTCCCAAGGGTATCTACCCAAAACTATTGGTGTTCATGTGTGCATTATTTGGTTTCCAGTTTTTTCTTCTGCTAGATTTATTGAGTTGAATATTTCAACAGTGTATTTTTGTTTTGTGGGATGCTAATTTGATTTGCAGTAAGGAAATCACTAGATAACAATATACCTAGGTGCAGGAGTAATAGTTTATCAACATGGTATCAGAGTGGATGCTATGAAGAGAAGACAGATCTATTACATTTTCAAGAGATCTTAGCATATTCGTAACCAATAGGAAGAAATCAAAGGATGAATTTCAAGGAAGCAATCATACTGAGGAAAAATTGTGGTTTTGCAAGTTTACGAAGTTGTATGCATGTTGCAAGAAGGGACAATAGCATACATATGTGGGTGTAAGTGAGGACAAGGGTGTACATACATGGGTGTCAGTGAGAACGGGAGTTTACATATGCGGGTTCTAGTCATGACATATGTGTACAAATTCGTACAGGTTGGTACAGAGGCAGTTTTCAGCAACATGTTATTTCTAGTGCAATTTATCAAGTCTTAGGGATGGAAAAAAGATCGCTGAGAGTTGAAGACAGATTGGATGGAGCATCCAACTTCCTATCTTTGAATGCAAGAGTAATTTTGGCATTGAAGGAGTATTAACTTTGGGAGTTAGTGGACAAAATAGTTACTCCATCGACATATCCAACAACTTTGGAAGCTCACCACAAGAAGGAGATCAAAGCAGAGAGGGTCCTCCTAGATTCAATGAAGGATCATCTAATTCCTCACCTATCCGATAAGAAGATGAACAATGAGATGTTCCATGCCTGGTAAGTTTATTCCAGAGAAAGAACATGAATAGGAAGATGGTCTTAAGGAATAAACTTAGATCGGTACATATGTCTAGATATGATAATGTTACCAGCCATCTCATAAGGATCACACATGTGCATGATTAGATTACAACCATATGGGAGAAAACAAAGGATGTAGAGCTCATGAATGTGGCAATGAAAGGTATTCCCGAGTCTTGGGAACCATTTGTCAAAGGAGTTTGTGCTCGGTAAAATCTCCCAAATTAGTAGAGACTTTTGGATGATTGCATCAAGGAAGAGACTCAGGAGGATTCTAAAGCAGGGAAGCAGGGATATGAAGAGGAGGAGAACCCAACCCTTGTAAGTAATACAAGAAAGGGAAAAGGAAAGGGTTCCAAGGGTAATATTGAGGAGTCAACCTCACATTCGGGTAAGAAGGACTTGAGTAAAATCAAGTGCTTTGCATGCCACAAGTATGTGCACTATGCATTACAGTGTCCGGAGAAGAAGGGGCAAGGGAAGATGTAGAGGATGACATCAACATAGATGAAGCTAGATGATTTTACAACAAAGTTTGAGAAGGAATTATCAATGTTCTCCTACCTCTCTACCAACACCAACTCAAGGAGTGCTTGGTACTTGCACAATGGTACTTCCCGTCATATGGCGGGGACACATGAGTTGTTCACCAGTTGGTCATACATGGACTCAGATCTACATGTGGATCTTGGCACTCATGCCAAGTGTGGTGTAGAAGGATTTGGTACAGTCAGACTCTCTACCACTTTTCATAAATGAAATTGAATAATCTTTGATTTTATCAGTAATTTACAACTTTTATAATATCAAACTTTTAAAAATCAAAGTTCCAACCAACAAGTTCTTTGACTTGATTGTAGTTCATTGGGGAGTTTGTCTATGCAACAAAATATTAATACCAATGCTTTATGTGAGAAAGATGGATATAATTTTTGAAGGTGTTTGATTTAATTTCATTTAACTTTCCTAATAAATCTTACTCTATCCAACATATTTTCCATTGAGTTATTCTATCTAACATATTTTCCATTGCATCGTTTGTCAATCATGTAAAATCTTATTACCGATTCTTTATGAGAGAAAAATGGATCTAATTTTTGAAGGTGCTTGCTTCACTTCCATTTAACATTTAACTTTATTTTTAAGGAACCAATCTTTGGTTATGGTTTTCCTAATCAAAATATCCAAAGTCTTTTTGGTTAAAGAATGAATGTTTTAAGTACAAAGCTTTATTTCATTAATTAAAATTAACATTTTGTTGTATTATTTGTAATCAATATATAAAAATAAAACTTCTTTTTAATTTTTCAATTTCTTTATGAACTTTTCAAAAAAAATTCTAATAGAAAGATATTAAAAATAATTTATTTTATTTTTTAATAAAAAATATCAAAATAATTTTACATAAAAAAAACAATCATCAAAAATTATAACTTGAACATCTTTGAAATCTACCAAAATACCTAGTCTTTAAATGTCTCCACCCTTCCTTTAAAAATTTAACAATTTTGTGGATGTAAAATTGACAAACTATTTTCTTTGAATCTACCAAATACCTAGTCTTTAAATTTCTCAACCCTTCTTTTAAAAATTTAACAATTTTGTGGAAGTAAAATTGACAAACTATTTTTTCACACATTAAATTTACATTCTATAGATTTTGAATATAAAAATATTAAAATGCCATAAAAATTTGTGAACCTGAATACTAGTGCCATATGGATTTAATTGAATATACGTTAGTTGAGTTATCTACAACTTTTAATATCGACATGATTTCTGGTTCATTTCTCAATTAAAAAAAATGTCATGTTGCTTTTTAAATTATACCTCTTTCATCATGTATTTCATAATTAAACAATTTGTTGACTAAGGTAATAGATACCAACGTTGAAATTTAGAACAATGTTGAAATATTATTTTTTGCGCGTGCGCATAAGTCTTGGTATCTCTGACTAAATTTTGGTATTTCAGCCTAAAGTTTTGAGTTGACTAAAGTAATAGATACAATCGAAATGAAGATCATTATTGAAATATTAATTTTTCCCGTGCACATTAGTTTTGGTATCCCAGAGTAAAGTATTTAGCTGACTAAGGTAATAGATACAATCGTTGAAATGTATAGAATGGTTTTTTTTTTCCAATAAAAAATTCCTCAATTTTATAATATGTATAAAATCTTTTACATCTGCCAGCACTGCAAGCTGTCTGTCATCATGTATCTCTCCAATACAGGGGCTCAATCGAAATATAGCAAGCCAGGAGGTATCCCCTATCACTCTTGGGGAGAGAGTACAACTCTACTCAATTAGATTTAACAAAAAGATAACTGGATCCTATGCATCAGCTAAAAGGCGACAGCCTTCATCTTTCAAATACATTTATGGATGAAATGGGACTGTCTATCCCATTATCGTTGTGGAAGACCGAGAGTCTTCCCACCACACCATTTAGTGCACGCTTTGAGAGAGCATCGGCCTCCTGGTTGAGAGATCGAGAAATGTGTTTGTAACTGATGTTGGCGAATTGGGTGGAAAGGATCCTCGTAAGATGCAACCAGCCTTCAATCTGAATTGTGTGTAGGTTGCATTTTTGCAGTATCCAGTCAATGATCACACGAGAATCACCAAGCACGAGAAGATGATTCATCGACCACATAGCCACCAGCGTGAGGGAGGCCCACAGTCCCATGAGCTCAGCCTTAGTATTAGAACCCTCACCACAGTTTAGGAACCACTTAGTGACCCTGTCCGGGTGATGTTTGAAGATGCCTCCAGCCCCACAAACCCTGCCATCCCTTTGAGCGGCCCCATCAAAATAGATCAGTGTATGTCCATTTTCCACCTCGAGAGTGCACGCTTTAGGAGTGAAAATCTTGACCGAAGATGGCTGCCAGCAGAAGGCTGCCAGAATTTTGTGAAAAACCCGCCTAATAGAAGGGGGCCGATCTTCAAAAACTGTATAGTTTCTCTCGATCCAGAGATGCCAACACGCAAATACCGCCAGAGACAACGGGGCCGATCTTTGAGCTATCCAAGTGGAGAAACAGTCAGCCAAAGAGGAGCCGCTCCACTTGT